>CM037586.1:183380940-183615940 GCA_021018995.1 Chloranthus sessilifolius
GATATCTGTGACCGACTCGACGGGATATCCGTGACCGGCTCGACGGGATATCCGTGACCGGTACGATGGAATATTCGTACAAATCGTGTACCGGTTCGGCGGGATATCCATTCTTTGTTTTCTAACAATGGAAATATTTTGTCTGCCACAAGTCACCTCATGCTAAGGGACTTGTGCATCGTGAAATGATTCATGTGAACGACGATAGTGGGTATTCCATCGGGGGCTCGATGTTATATATTGTAACGCCCCAAAATATCTGACCTTTGAATTGTTTAGTTCGGTATGCGTGCCAACTACTGTACAATAATTTGATAAAATAATTAAGTTGGAGGAGTCCTAAGTGGAGAGATAGAATTAGAAAGTGTTTGAACGGTTAAGTGGAATTTCAGACATCGATGCTAGGTGTAGCCTGTTGGTATGCTTTTTTCTGGGTTTCTCTCGGTTCCCGTTGAATCAATGGCTCCAATTCTGTCCAGGTGGACTCTAGCGATGCGGTGTTTAGAATGACAAGAAAATAAAAAAGGAATTTTTCTAGGAAGGTTCCTAGTTTGATTGCGATCGTCAACTGCAGATATTTAACGGCACTGTAACACATCAGTGATCACGCTGTGAAGCGGGTGTAAGTTACTTCTATACTGAATCACCCGCCTGCGAACGTTAGCAGTAGTGCTTTTCCATAGCTTAGCTAGTTTAATTCTCTTCTTATTTCCCTTTATAATTAGAATTCCGGTCAGTTTAAGTTTCCCAATTTTATTATTATGCTCTGATTGTGTGACCTTATTAAAGTGAGTTATTTTAGTGTCCTGACGCTATCAAGAGTCCAATGAGCATCAATGTTCTTGTATTACTAAGAGTCCAGTCAATCTCAACCTCCTATTGATACTAGGAGTGCACATGTACCAATTATAATAATATTCCAACTAAAATTAAGTAAACTAGTTATACTGGGATTCTAATTAAAGCAATTACAGGAACTCTACTATAATTCTGACTAAAGTACTCATGACAGTTCTACTATATTTTTATTAAAATAAAAAGACTAATTTTTTTCTACGGGCCTAATTAAAGCAACAAATTTAATCTTTCTTAGTTTTTCTTATTCGAATATCAACAAAACAAAAAGACTGATTACTTTACAACCCTAATTATTGACAAATTAATGATGGCAAAATATAACTAATCATGAATAAACTAAATTTCTTAGAGTTCGGATTTAGCATAATCGATCAAATAAACTTATGAAGAGGAAATTTTGATTTAACATTCTAATAATTGTATCAAGGCCTAACTAACGCAAATAATCAATTATGTCTAGATATAAACTAATTAAAGTAATTTATTAATTCTAAAGGAACTCTAAAAAAAGGGGTTTGGACCCACTATGCTAAGGAGGATTGGCCTCGTTCCCGAGTACCCTCTGTAAGCTCCCTTGGGCAAATCGAGTGGCTAAGATTAAAGAGAAAATTTTAAATTTTGGATGATAAAGTAATATTTTTAGGCTTTCAGGGTTAATTTCGAAATAATAATTATGAATTGAATGGTAAACTAGAATTATAAGACGAGGATTAATATTTAGAATTTCGAAAGTATTGAAATAAGAGACTAAAATTAACTTTTTTTTTTTAGACTGAATTCGAGTCTAAAATTGAGAAATAAGGTCGTATGATTAAGGACTGGTTCTGAATTAAAGGATTAGAACCAGAAAATAATGATAAGACTGTAGATCGAGACTTTGGAATTGAATTAAAGTCTAATATCGGTATATCAGACCGATGAATTAATGACTGGTTCTAAAAACAAAGAACTAGAACCAGCTATATAGAATTTCAGTCCGAAAAGGGGGCCTACGGTCTAAGACTAAAAATAAAAAATTAATTGAGTTCCTAGATCTAGATATTAGAAGCTACAATTACGAATTGAAAGACTAAATCCTTACTTAGGGGTCGGGGCTGCGGAGAGAAATCTCAAAAATAAGAAGCTTGAATCTCGAAACCATGATGAAGATACTCTATGGGTTGATTCTCCAGATGCTCTGGTTTCGGAACTTGTTCTCTCTAAAAAATTCTAACCTTTTTTTGTCCAACCTCCCGGGAGAATTAAGAAAAAAATCTTTTATAGGTTTTCCTTCAATTATGCGCCTATTTTCGGGCGTTTAATTGAATTGCGCACCTGTCTCCTGACACTTAGTCGCTTTGAATCGATCACTGATTCAGTTAGCGACCGGCTAACTTGCTCAGCGAGTCTCCTAGTCCTAACAAATTAGGACTAATTGCGTGCATATTATCTTGCGCTCAATCTGATTAAGAGTTCAACCTGAAACATTTAATTAAACAAACGTAGGGGTCAAGGGTAGTAAAACTAGGTCGGGTGTAGGCCAATTGCGCGCTAGTGGTGAAGCGCTCAATCCGATCATGCGTTCTGTTTCAGGCGCATAATTGAGTCTCGAATTAGTATGGGAAAGAAAGTTTGGTCTGAAAGGTGGATTGATCAAGCGCTTGTGGTTTTGCGCGTGATCGAATTGCGTGCTGAGTTTCTAACGCGTAATTCGGGGTTGTTCGGGTATGGTCTCTAGAATGAAATGCAAGACTATTGTTTCAGTCTGCATTCTGACTATATATTATTGCTTAGTATATAGTCTACCCATTTCGGGATCTAAGCCACAAAGCTATTGTTTCAGCCTGTGTTCAGCCATATACTATTACATAATCCCATATCAGGGTTAAAAAGGAGGTCAAAGGTTGACCAAACAAGTTTGTATACTCCGAGAAGGAAAAATGGGGGTGTCTACAAGTCCATCAACATACATTGAATTTTATAGTTTTGAAAGATCTGCTTACATCTATGGACCCGCTTTCCAACCCTCCCTTACATGGAGGGCCCGAAACTAATTTACTCTTTTCTTTGAGCTTGGGGCCCAATTTTCTAAAAAGTTAGCTTGAGAGCTTGAATGAGAGCGAGCTCGTCGATCTGGAATGGCTTTGACTATCCCGTCTTCACTTCTTTCTTGAGGTTCCTCCATGGTGGGACCTACTTTATGCAGCAACCTCATTTTGGGATATAAATGCCCATGTGTTCCATTTTGGGAAGCGGGAGCTAACTCTCACTCTTGAAGAGTTATCCAATTTGTTCGGTTTGAAGCTCCACAGAGGCCTCGCAAGAGTCACGCCGAAGTCGGGTTATTCTAAATCCGTTCACCTTATACTAGGTTTGAAGAAATTTGAGTATGAGAAAAGTCTCATTGGGAGGCCCACAAGGTGTTCGATCAAATTCCTCAAAGAACTTTTCGGTGACGAAAGTCTTCGAAAATTACTGGTTAGCAATATCTTCAATGTGAAAGCCTTTGCTCTCAGTATCATCTCATAAGTCCATTTCTTCACTGGGGGAGAGAGCTTCTCTCTAGCTCTCTACGACGTTTTGACTGAGTTGGTAGAGGGTCAATCAGTGATGCACTTGGTCCTTGCCGAACTATTTCGATGCCTTGATGCATTCGCTCTGGACAAGGTGGAGAGCCTCAGGGGACGTCCTTTGCTACTCCAAGTCTGGTTAGGTGAGCATCTCGCTATCTTGGGACCCATGCCACACTTTTACATCGCTCGAGGCGAGGCAATTCAATGCTTTCTGGGTGGGTGTCACTTGATTCCACAGGGTGAGTTGTCAGCTTTGAAGCTTTGGCTGACTGATGCAGAGCTGATATAGAGACTTCCTTGGTTGGATCAGACTTTCCCAGTAGTTCGCTCCAAAGCCATTAGGGCATCCCCCTCCTAGGATTGACTGGTAGCACCTTCTACTTCCCCTTCCCGGTGTCACTTCAGTTCGGCTGCTCTCAGCAGGTGCCCTGTGAGGCAAAACCCCCTTTATGTGATCTGCTCTTTTCTAGGGGGTCCTCTGGGGACGTGAATCAGATTGCTGCTCTCTGAGAGATGCATCAAATGATGCTTATGTATGATACGAAGTAGGGAGATTCAATTCATTCTTCCCCTGAGTACGAGGTTTGGCTATCAGTTGAGCAGCCTGCTACTAATCATCTAGATCAGCCAGAGAGTATTGATATGAGAGGCCCCTGGCCGAATAAGGAGATGATGCTTCGAGCTCGTATTGAGTTATTGACCGATGAGAAGAGGGTCCAACAGGAGCTTTTGGCACAAGAAAAAGTTAGAGCAGGGATAGCAAAGACCAGAGTTGGCATAGCTAAGAGCGAGGTCCTTCATCTAGAAGGATCCTTGAATGTTGCTCATGGGGCTACTGATGCTTCTTGGAAGAGGTACAAGAGCTTGCATGGTTGTTGGTTGACCGAGCGGAATGTCCAGGATGATAGTTTTCGCGCTGAGATTAGTGCCTTGAAGCGTAAGCTGGGCCGTTGATTCCCTCCTACACATATATCTTTTTGCATATATCAGATTCCCTTTACAGATACACATTTTTTGGTATACATATTTTCTTTATGTTTTTTATTTTTTTGCTTTTGTAAAAATGGAAAGAAAGAAAGCTAGATATCACATCGACTATTTTTTGGGATGTGGTGTAAGCGGTGCAGTTGTAAAAGAAAAATCTATTATATTTACAAAGACTTTTCTTCTCTCTTTTTTTTTTTTTTTTTTTCTTATTAATGGGTCCCTTGTTGGAATGTACACAGCCTGGACATGGAAATGAAAAAGGAAAAGGAAAATCGTTATGTTAAACAAAAAGGATTTCCCCACCCAGGTGCACAGAGGGTAGACATGAAAGTGGAAAAGGGAAATTATTATTTTTGACAAAAGGGGCCTTCCACCCTGTCCTTTATTCTCTTTTTGTTTGGTTTGATGTCTCAATCACAGGGTGAGATCTCGGGTCCCCTTTTAAGTGGTCGGATTTGGGTGAGTTTCAGCATCTTTACCATGACTAGAACGTCAATCCCTTTGGATTGATTCAAACCTTTCTCCTTATCTTGGGTCATGTATTCAATGGCACAGTTTCACAAAGACAATTCTAGTCGGGGCCTGATTTAAGCTAACATAAGCAGCCCAGTCGGAAAAAGGGTATCAGGAAGAGTAACTAAAAGGTCTCCTCAAACATCAATCTTATCAATCAATTCAAACCTTTCTTTTTATTCAAAATTTCTTTTTCTTTCTTTTACTCACAACGCCCAAGGTGGGTCCGTCGTGACCGTTTTCACCCTCTTTTTATCTATGACGCCCTTTCGAGTTTTCACCACGTTCATGATTTTAGCTCTCTTACCCCAAGCGCCCTTCCGAGTTTTCACCTGGTCCACACAAACTCATTGTTTTTACCCGTAGCGTCCTTTCGAGTTTTCACCACGTCCATCTTGCTTTGAGCATGTATTTTTATTTTTTCTTCTTTTATTTTCAAAAGCCATGACATAGACGTCGATTTCGTCATAGCCGACTAGATAGGGTTCTAGTGTGGTCTCACAACTCGACTTGTGTTGACTTAACAGATATTATGACTGCTTGTAAACCTAAAAAGTGGGCTTTCTTTAGGGTGTAGCTTGGCCATTGGTTAGGTTATGATTTGAAGGTATGTTGGGCTAAGAAGGTTTTCTTGATGCGATTTCAATTTTTCACAGCATACTTTCTTCCTTGGGAGATTTTATTGTATATGCCCCATATATATATATATATATATATATATATATATATATATATATATATATATATATAAAATTTCAGGCAATCTCTTTTTGAGGTTTTGCTTTTTTGAATTTTTTTGTATATGTACACACTTTTCTTTTTCAAGGAAGGGGTTTATTGAAAGAAAGGCACAGGCTCAAATGGGGTAGCAAAGGATATTATCATTTTTAGGGATGCTTTTTGGCTACTGTGCTTAAAACGATGGTCTCTTTTGGGTGATTCTTAAGCAGTCACTTATCTGTTTCACTAATACTTACCTTATCGCAATAGACTAAGAGTAGAATCGTCGGATGTATCCAGCATTGATGGGCTCAAGAAAATAATCTCTGTCCATGGTGGTGAGGCGGATGGCATATCCCGGCAGCACTTCTCGAACGACGTAAGTGTTGGTGTGCGCTTTTACTGGGTTCCTCTTGGTTCTTGTTGAATCAGTGGCTTCCAACTATGTCTTAGCGGACTCTAGCAATGCGGTGTGTGGAATAATTAAGGTTAAAATAAATAATAAAAGGGAGTTTTCTAGAAAATTTTTATTTATTGCGATCCCCAGCTACAGATATTTATCGACGCTGCAACACGTCAATGATCACACTTAAGAGCAGGTATGGGTTTCTTCTATATTGAATCGTCCGCCTACGAACGTCAGCAGCATTCTGTTTCTTAGGTTAGATAGTTTAATTTCCTTTCATTTCCCTTTATAGTTATAATTCTAGTCAGTTTAGATCTCCTTTGATCCTATTGGGAATTTAGTTATATAGGTTTGTTCCAATCCGGTTAGGAATCCAGTTAATGTTGGTTTCCCAATTCTATTAGAAATCAAATTAGTATTAGTTTCTGAATACTACTAGAAGTCCAATTAGTTTCAATCTCCTATTGGTACAAGGAGTGCATGTATAATAGTTCTGGTGAGACTTTAATTTGTTCATGCATATCAGGTGTACTAGAATTCTAATTGAAATAGGTATAACACTTCTATTGAAATTCTAATTGTGGGAATTATAGCAGTACTATTAGAATTCTAACTGAAATAAAAGACTAATTTTATTGAAAATCTGACTTAAGCAAATGAATTAATGCTAATAACATCTAATTAAGACGAATAAACTAATTTTTATCAAATCTGATTAAAATAAATAAACTAATTTTGTAAAAAATCTCTAATTGAAGCAATGAATTGACTATGCTAAAGAATCTAATTGAAACAACGAATTTAATCTCATTTAATTGTAATTGAAGCAACGAATTGATCGATTAAATTCAGATCTAAAGAAATTAATCAGCCATACGAAGATTTAAGACATTGAATTAATTAAGCATGCTGAAATAAACCTACTAATCAATCGTACTGAAAGTATAAAACCAAATCAATTAATTAATTCTGAAATTCCTAAAAAAAGGGGGGGATTTAGGCTCGCTACGCTAAGGAGGATTGGCCTCATTCCCGAGTACCCTCTATAAGCTCCCTTGGGGAAATCGGGTGGTCGAAGTTGAAAATAAACTGAATTTTTGAACCGTAGAATAGTATTTTGAACTTTTCAGAGCCAATTTCGGAGTTATAATTATGAATTAAATTGTAAAACTAGAATTATAAGACTGAAACTACAGCTAGAATTTTTTTCAAAATATTAAAATAAGAAGCTAAAATTAAGACTGAATTCGGGTCTGAAATCGAGAAATTAGGCCGTATGATTAAGGACTGATTCTGAATCAAAGGATTAGAACTAGAGATAAACGATAGGACTGTAAATCGAGATTTTAGAACTGAATTAAAGTCTAAGATCGGTATATCGGACCGATAGATTAAGGATTGGTTCTAGAAACAGAGAACTAGAACCAGATATATAGAATTTTGGTTCAAACAGGGGTGCTACGGTCAAAAACTGAAAATAAAAATTAATAGAATTCCTAGATCTAGATATTAGAAGCTATGGTTGTGAATTAAATGATTAAATCCTTACTTAGCGTCGGGGCTGCGGAGAGAAATCTAGAAAGTTAGAAGCTTGAATCTCGAAACCACGGTTAAGATGCTCTATGGGTTGATTATCGAAGTTCTCTAGTTTCGGAGTCCCAAAAAAAATCCGTTCTCTCGAAAAATTACGAGTCTCCTCTCTCTTTTGGAGAAAAAAATCTTTTAAAAGTTTTCCTTCAATTACGTGCCCTATTTCAGGCGTTTAATTGAATTACACGCCAGTTTCCTGACGCTTAATCGCTTTTAGTCGATCACCGGCTCAGTGAACGACCGGCGGACTTGCTCAGCGAGTTTCCCAGTCCTAACAAAATTATGGCTAATTGCGTGCGTAATCGCAGGTGCTCAATTTGATTAAGCATTTAGTCATAAGCGCTTAATAAAGCGAACTTAAGGGTAATGAGACTAGGTCGGGCGTAGGCCAATTACGCACTGATTTTGTGGCGCTCAATCCGATCACACGTCTGATTTCAGGCGCGTAATCGAGTCTCAAAAAAGTATGGGAAAGGAAGCTTGGTCTGAAAGGTGGACTGATTGCGCATTTGTGGTCTGACGTGCACTAGAATTACATACAGGGTTTTAGGCGCTTAATTCGGGGTTGTCCGGGTCTGATCTCTAGAATGAAATGCAAGACTATTATTTTAGTCTGCATTCCAACTATATACTATCGTTTCAGTATATAGCCTCCCCATGTCAGGATCTGAGCCACAAAGCTATTGTTTCAGCCTGTGTTCAGCCATATACTATTATTTCAGTATATGGTTCTCATATTAGAGTTAAAAAGAAGGTCAAAGGTTGACCGAACAAAAAATATATTCCGAGAAGATAAAATGGGGGTGTCTACAGTAAGGTCCCTCCCAGTTCAGCTTGAATTTTCCTCTCGGATCGGCGTGGAGGGATGGGAAGATCTTCTTCAGCACAGTGTCTCCTACCTTCAGATCTCGACCGCTAACACATTTATTATAAACGCGTGCGATTCGCCCTTGGTAAATTTGAGTATGACACAAGGCTAGGAGTCTTTTCTCGTCTAATAAGTTCAATTGTTCAAAGCAGGATCTTTCTCTCTCTCTGCCTCGGGTAAGCCCGATTCCATGAGGATTCGAAGCGAGGGTACTTCAACCTCTACTAATAGGACAACCTCAGTTCCATACAAAAGGGAGAATGGTGTTGCCCCTGTTGCAGTACGAATCGACGTTCTATAGGCCCACAAAGAAAATGGCAGTATTTTGCTCTAATCTCGGTAGGTGACGACCATTTTTTTGAGGATGCGGACTATTGTCTTGTTAACGGCTTCCACAGCTCCATTAGTTTGAGGCCGATACGGGGACGAGCGATGGTGCTTGATTTTATATTACTCACAGAAGGCTCGGATGCGTTTATTTGTAAAGTTTGTGCCGTTATCAGTGATGATATCCTTGGGTACTCTAAATCAGCACACAATATTATTATTGAGAAACTTGTCGACATGATCGGCCGTGATGTTGGCATATGACGCTGCTTCTACCCACTTAGTAAAGTACTCAATGGCGATGAGGATGAACCGATGCTCGTTTGATGCTTTTAGATTAATCATTCCGACGACGTCGAGGCCTCAGGTAGCAAATGGCCAAGGAGTGGTCTTGCTGTGAAGATCAATGACAGGAGCGTGTATCAGACTGGAGTGTTCCTGACACTTGTAGCATTTCTAAATATGTTTGCAGCAATCCGATTCCATAGTGGTCCAAAAGTATCCCTGTCGTAGAATTTTCTTAGCGAGCATATATCACTGACGTGGGCTCCGCATACTCCCTCATGGATCTCCTTTATAATATTGATCGCTTCACTTTCTATAAGGCACCTGAATAAGATGTTATTGTAGGATCGCTTGTATAGCCATTTCCCGCAAATGACGTAGCCTATCGCTAAATGTTGAATGGTTCATCGGTCCCTCATGGGCGTACCCTCAGGGAAAGTTAGTGTCTCGAGGAAATTCTTGATATCTGAGAACCAAGGTGGCTCATCATCAGGCTTTATAGGTTCCTCAATTTGAAGGCAGAAAGCCAGCTCATTCCTTTGCTCGATCATGATCGACTTTATCTCAGCGCCATGCGATGATTCCTTATCCGCGGGACATATGAGAATGTCACATTTTTTAAACAAGCTATCAGATCCTTGAGGTGCTCATGGCAAGGGATCAATTTATCATCTTTCATCTTCCAATCTCCATTCATCTGGCATATGATTAATTGTGAATCGTCAAATATCCGGAGGTGAGTTACGTTCAGATCGAGAGTCGCCTGCAAATCGGCAGGACAAGCTTCGTACTCGGCCATGTTGTTAGTGCAAGGAAAGTTGGGCTTGATAGAGACTGGTACGCGGGATCCTTTCGGCAAAATTAGAATGGCGCCAACTCCCTGACCTTCGGCATTTGTTGCCCCGTCAAAGTGCATTACCCATGATTCTTCTGCTTCCTCGATATCGTCTACCATCATGAATAGGATGTCCTCATCGGGGAACTCATTTCTCAAAGGTTTATAATCTGGCAAAGGATTATCGACAAGATGATCAGCGAGTGCTTGCCCCTTTATCGACTTCTAACTGACGTAGGTGATGTCAAACTCAGACAATAAAAGTTGTCATCATGCGATTCGCCCAATGAGGGCCGGCTTCGCAAACAGGTATTTCAACTGGTCTATTCGGGCCAGGAGTAGAACGCCTTGGGATAGCAAGTAATGGCAGAGCCTCTGAGTAGCTCATAAAAGAGCCAGGTATGCTTTCACCATATGAGAATAGTGCGCCTCATAATCAGTAAACTTTTTACTCAGATAGTAGATGACATGATCTCTTCTTCCCATCTTGTCATGCTACCCTAAGACACATCCCATCGAGACTTTCGTCAGGGAGAGATACATCAGGAGTGATCTCTTCGACTCAAGTGGTACCAAAATAGGTGGGTTAAGGAGGTAGCTTTTGATTTTATCGAATATTGCCTAGTAGTCATTGTTCCATTCAAATTCTTCCGAAGTAGCTTGAAGATCGGTATGCAGATTGGTGTTAGCTGTGTAATGAACCGACTGATATATTGTATTCTGCCCAAGAACCCTCTAACCTCTTTCTCAGTAAATGGTGGCGACATTTTCGTGATAGCTTTAACTTTAATTGGGTCGACCTCAATCCCTCTCATGCTAACGATAAATCCTAATAGTTTCTCTGACATGGTGCCAAATGCGTACTTCTATGGATTCATACGTAATCAATACTTTCTCAGCCTCTCAAACAGCTTCTGAAGGTTTACCAAGTGATCGCTTCGCTTCGGTGACTTGGCTATCATATCATCGACATACACTTCAATTTCTCGGTACATCATGTCGTGAAATAGTGCAGTCATTGCTCTTTGGTATGTTACACCAGCATTCAGCAACCCAAACGGCATAACACGATAGCAAAAGGTTTCCCAAGGGGTGATGAACACAGTCTTCTCCCGATCTGCCTCTGCCATCCTAATCTGATTGTATCCGGATAATCCATCCATGAAAGAAAGCATCCCGTGCTTAACAGTATTATTGACCAAGATGTCGATGTGTGGTAACGAGAAATCGTCCTTCGGGCTCGCCTTGTTCAAGTTTCAGAAATCGATACACATGCGGACCTTTTCATCCTTCTTTGGCACAGGCACAATATTGGCTAGCCACTGCCGGTACTTGAAAACTATGAGAAACCCTGTGTTATAGTGCTTGATGACTTTGTCTTTGACTTTCAACATCCACTCAAGTCAAAGACGTCTTAGCTTCTTCTTAACCAGCTTCATATCGGGTAGAGAGGCAACTCATGTTCGACCAAATCGATATCCAGACCATGCATGTCCTCATACTACCAGGCAAAAATGTCTTGGCATGACCGCAAGAAATTGATCATGCTTTTTCTTTTTTCGGGAGATAGCGACATTCCAATTTTGGTAATTCAGGAAATCTCCTCAGTCCCTAGATTAATGTCCTCGGTTTCTTCGACAATGGGGGTAGGGCCATGCTCATAGTCGGCAAATCGGTCAAGGAGTTCATTGGGGAGCTCCTCCAAAGGGATATCCTCGTCCAGACTCGTAACTCCTACCTCTTCTTGTATTCCTACAGGAAAGGGGTCGATTTTATGTGGGACGGGTATTTCAATTAAGGCATTTTTTTGTGGGATTTTATTTAGAATTTTAAATGACAATATTTTTGGACTTTATATTTTTTCAATGTTTTTAGAATTTTTATTTTCTTCAGAGATGGATCCTTGGCAACGCGAGTCTGCGTATATACAAGGTATTGCCTGTCAATAGCTTATCTCACTTTTTATAGGTTTTTTTTTTTTGAGAAATGGAAGCCGAAATTTAGGCCACTCCCCACTTCTAGGGTTTGGGGTAAAGATGCTCAGTTGCATACTTGAGAGGCCGTTCCTTTACCTGCTTGGAGGGAGGGTGCTGACTGATACGGCTCTTCGAAGTCAGCCTCTATCATATTGATCTCCAGTTCGTCTAAGATTATATCCTTAAACATTAATATCGTTTTATGGTGATTTACCACAGGGGAGTTTGTTCAGGTATGGACCATCATTCCTCAAAGAGGTATAATGCGGCCAAGTCTATCTTCAGGCTGGGAAGGGTGATGTGGGGATTGGTGGGGTGAACTGGTGCTGTAGGCTTATGTGGGGTCAATTGGGTTACCCCATTTCAATCGATTTTTACAATCCTGACACTCACGAATGAAATTCTGATATGAGGCCTGAGACGGGGTTTTTCCTCTATGTGAATCCCCTTAGCTCTCGTAGCTGCCGTCACATAAGCTTTCTCCTTAGCCTCCCGCACTTCCTCTTCCGTGGGTTTGTAACATAACCAAAACCTGACTTTCTAACCACCCTTAGCTGTGACCGACCCTCTTCTGCCTTACAGTTTGGGCCCAAGTCCTCTTCCTTTTTTATAACCACACTTTTGGAGTATGGCTACTGTCACTACCATTCTACCTCCGGTTCTTGGAATGATACCCTCAATGGGTTCTGGGAGTACCGTCGATACCTTGTACTCGAAATTGTGGAGGTCGATATCTTCAGCGATGTGTGGCACATCCAGCACTTTGGGCTTTTCAACGTTGTTGGTGGCTTTTTCCTTCTCACTGTGCCTTTCACCGATGATAGTGATAATCTTATGCCAGGATGCGAACTTGAGCTTCTGGTGCAGCGTGGATGGAATCGCTCCAACTTCATGCAACCATGGGCGCCCTAATAGTAGATTGAACGAGGATTTAATGTCCATCATTTAAAATAATATGGAGAAGGTCATTGGCCCAATCAATAGCTCAAGATCAACTTCCCCCATTATCTCTCTCATCGTGTTATCAAAACTTCGAGCACTGGTCCTCATGGGTCTCAGCATGCATGGATCTACCCCAATCTTGGTGGCGGTTCTCACCGGGCATATGTTTAGAGCAGACCCATTGTCAGTCAAAACCAATAGGATTATCATATTTCCGGATTCCATGGTAATGTTAAGGGATTTGGAGTGACTACTCCCTTCATCCGATAAATCGGCATCCAAAAATGAAATGGCATTTAGAGCCATCACTTGACCAATTATCTGCCCAACTTTATTTGGGCTAACCTGAAGCGACATATGTGTATTTTTTAACGCCCCCATTAAAGCTTGAAAATAGAGTGAGAACGTCATTAACAGATCTCATACAGTAATATGAGCAGGCATTCTTCTCAACTGAGTCTCCAGTATATGCTCACGACTCATTTTTTCAAAAGAGTTCACGACACTATCCTTCCTTTCCTTTGGTTGGGTCTGTACTGCTGCTGGTGCTTCCGGTTGCTTCAAAATCTTTACAGATCGGGTAACAAAGTCCACTACCCCTTCTCTGTTGCTGTCAGCGTTGGCATTTATCTTCTCATAACTCAGCGGAACCTGATGAGGATTGTAGGTTGGTCCTGAAATCTGAAATGGAGCGGCTGCCAGTAACTGATGCATTTGTACTGATGGCTCTTGAAGGGTGGATAATTCTTGGTTCACCTCTGTGATAGATGGTTGGGTGGTAAAATTGGGCCAGGTTGGGGTGATGAGGTTTGTAGGTGGTTACACCGGGGGTAGTGGGGTAGGAATGGGCCATTGATAATTGATAGGTGATGGTGGGGAATGGAGGACCTGATGGGCTATCGGGTGATTAATGGGGGTGATTGTATATAATTGATATGCATTTATGTGTACATAATTGACAGGCATGGGTGATGGGAAATAGGCCCTGAGGTTTAAGGGTTCAACTCGTGGTGCTGGGTCAGGAAAATAATCTGATAAATTCAAGGGTTCAATCACCCCGATAATCCTCTCTTCGCAATCTCTTTGCAACGGTGCTACATAAATTTTTCGATCGCTGATATAGTCTGACGAGTCAAATTCAAATTCCTCATCGCATTCTTCTATCATCTCAATGGTAGGTCTGGAACCTGCTCCTCTGATAGGATGTAGGGGTAATGACACCTAATGAATATTTGCGTGCTGGTTCACTTGAGAAGGTGCAGGTGAAATGATTTTTCTGACATTAATTAAATCTTGGATCGCGTGCTTCAATGGAAAACAACGATCAGTCGGGTGACCAGACCCTGATGAAAATTATAGTGAGTGTTAGGGTCATAATTCTTCGGGATTGGGTTAGGAGGTTGTGGTTGACGAACAGTAACTAATCCCTTTTCTATTAGCAAAGGCAAAAGTACATTCAAAGATTGCCCTAAGGGCGTAAACACTCGATCGTAGCAGGCTCTCCTCTTCTCTGGGGTCATCTACATCACCTGTCTATTCCCTATTCTCTACATTGGTTAAGTTTTGACTGGTGCTGGTTGGTCTGCTTTGAACTGGAACGGAGTTATATTAATATTGGGCCTGGTGTTAGCAACGTTCTGGACGTCGGCCCCCATTATCTTATCATTTCTTTGCTCTAAGAACCTTCTAACTCCACTAGTTCCACCAGGTATATTCTTGCTCAGGCAATCCTCCTTGATAGCATCTTCACAACGATTTGCGATCCTTACCAGATCAGCGAAGCTGGACTGCTGCTGGTACTCTAGAAAGTCTGAGATCACTAACAAAGTATTTTTGGAAATCATTTCTGTTTGTTTGTCATCAGGTATCCTATTTCTAACCTGAGATGCCAATGCTCTCTAACGTCCCAAGTAATCGCTAAAGGTTTCATTCGAGTTCTGTTTCAAACGGGCTAAATCTGACTTGCGCGATTCAATGTCTATATTATAGACATATTGCTCTTAAAATAAATGCATCAAATCCTTCCAAGTTTTTATCATAGATGGTTCCAAAGATGCAAACCACCTCAAGGCCGGACCAGTCATACTCTTCTGAAAGACCTTTATTAATAGTCTTTCATCCCCTCCATATTGGCACATATCCTCACAATAAGACTTGAGGTGTGTTATGGGATTGTCGGTGCCGTTATACTTGTCAAAAGCTGACATTTTAAATTTTCGAGGCAAGGGGACCTCAACAAACAAACATAAATCTATGAAGACGGTGGCACGGATTTCAACACCACCCATCTTCAACAATTGCTTCTGAATTTTGTCCAACTATTCTTTCAACTGCACTGATTCCTTGGACATGGGGGCTACTTTCTCAGCAGTCGATTGGGCTTCACTCTGGGCTACTAGGGTGTGGGCAATTATAGGAGGAGAGTTAAGGCTGTTCAATGCCCTAGCATAAGCTCCATTATTTCTGATCTCGCCCTCTTCATACTGCTGATCTACATAGGGTGCAGTGAGGGCGAGATTCTCTTGCTGGTGCTGCATGGACTAGATGGGAATGGCATGAATGGGGGTTGGGTGAGTCCATTGGGGATGAGGAAAGGTTTGTTGGGTGATGGGATGAGTGGAAGCCAGATTTTAGGGTGGGGCCTGATGAGGCCATTGGGCATGGGAAAAGGCTTGAAACTGACTTTGGGATGTCGGGATATGGGTGAATTGGGGTTGATGTAAGGCATGGGTTTGAGCTGGGTATGGGGGTTGTGGGTGAGTGAAATTTTGGAGGTTGTGAAGGGTATGGGTGTGAGGCTGCAAGGTTAGGGCCTTACTGGGCTTGGGCATGGGCCATGAAGGCTTGGGAGGGTTGGGCTATGAAGGTTTGGCCCATGGGTCCTTGGGAAGTTTGGGCCATAAAGGCTTGGTCATTATAGGTCAGGCCCATTGGGCCTTGGTGAGTCTGGGTCATGGATCACTGATGGGTTTGGGGCATGGGTCTTTGATGGGTATGGCCCATTGGGCCTTGGTGGGTTTGTGCCATGGGCCCTTGATGGGTCTGGGTCATGGAGTTTTGGGCCATGGGGAGTTAGGGTATGTGGGTAATGGGGGTTTAGGCCTTGGGGCATGTGGGTAGTGGGGGTTTGAATGGTATGGATGATGGGGGGTTGATGGAGGTCATGGGGGAATGACGCATAGAAGATTGATAGGATATGGGATGGATCCATGGATGTGTGGTGTGGATGAGAGGGGATGTGTTGGGAGGCCTTCCACCTATTGTAAGTTTGGAACATCTCCTCCATTATGGCCATGGAAGGGAGATCAGATGGAGATGAGTTATTTGAGGGTTGGAGGAGTATAGATGGAGTGTGTGAAGAAGGAAAATTGGGCATGGCCGGTAAAATTGGGCATGACCCGGGTAAGTGGCGGGATATGAGGTGGGATATTGGTGGATGGATTAGGCATGTATGAGGCATAGAGGTAGAGAATGAGAGAAAAATTGGTAATGATTCCGAAAAAAAATGGGCATGGTTTGGGTAAATGGAGGGATGTGTGGGGGATCAGATGCAGCATGGATAGATGTGGGTGGATTGAGTATGCGCTGGGCAGATGAAAAATAGGGTATGTTAGTTAAGGTGGAGGATGGGGCCGGGTTTTAAATGGGTGTAGAAGGAAGGTGAGATGGGTTGGAGATGGTCATGGATGAAGGAATGGCTTGAAAAAATGACGAAAAATGGAGAGTTGGATTTTGGATATTTTGAGAAGTGGTGGAAGAGAAAATAGGGGCACCGAATGGGTCAGTTATGGTGAGGGTTGATTGGATGAGGGGGGTGGAAGTAAAAGCTTCTTCGTTATGGGAATGGGTTGGAGAATGTGGCGAGGATGAGTCGAGATCGACGTAAGCCAGGTCCACAGCCTACTACATAGCTCGATATCGGGTCAGGTACGGATGCCTCAGATGGGGCTCGTAAAGCTTCCTCCTTCTTTTCCTACGGGATGACGGAGGGTACGATGATGCCATTGTGTTGACACCAATCAAAGCTCTATTTTTGAGTTTTTAATTTTAATTAATTTTTTAAAATTTTTATAAGTGAAACGAAATGAGGATTCCAGGGCCTTTTGAATTCCCTTCTCGGGTGGCTCTCGTACCTTAAATAGGTCCCGTGGTAAAGGCTCCAAAGCACTTTGAAAGAATCAAAGGGAAATCCTTTGATCTATTAAAGGCACGAAAATTGATGCAAATAACTTGATCCCTCGAAACGAGTAAAAAAGAAGTCTCCTTCTCTTGACCGGCGAGGGCGTATTGGGCGTCAAAGATTACGGGGCCTAAACAGGAGCACTAAAGGCACTGATCGGGGAGTTCGGGGTGTGAAATAAGCCTCAGATTTGGGCTGTGGCTGCCTAAACCCAACTTGGTGCAACTATTAGATGCGCCAAATTAAAATTTCCCAGACTAAAGCTGGCGCAACTAATAGTTGCACCAGTGTTCTTTTGGGAAATTTTGCATTGGCGCAACTAATAGTGGTGCCAGACTAGAACGGGTCTCCAAATTTTTTGACCGCACCAACTTTAGCCTAAAATGGGTCTCCAAACTGATTTTTTGTGGAAGCTAGGCTTCCGGGGACTGACTGTTTATATGATTTGTCTCTTTCCTCACCGACCCTAAGGTTTAGAGGCCAATTTGGGTTCACTAATGCTCTATTTTTTCCTGGGTTTTAAGCTTGGTAATGAGAAGGTTACCCACCTGATATACCTCAAGTACAAACACTTTTCTCAAGTACTAGGTGGGCTGAGACTTTTTTGGATCATCACTACTAGGGGCTACCGCCGTACTAAGACCCAGAAGTTTGTATGTGTGCCTAAATAATGCAACCCTTGAAAATCTATCCTGCAAAAATCAATTTAAATCTCCTTTGTTGGTTCGATTTTATTTTTCACTTTTAAGAAAATTTTCTTAAATTCAAAGACCGGGGGTGGGGATCCTGTGCCGCCTCTATGGGCTGGCATTCACTAGCGGAATATGATTGTAGAATTAAAAGTGTAAGTAGGCCCGTCAAATGGCTAAGGCACTTGAAATGATAAAAATGTAAAGAAATTAAATGACAATGCACAATAGACCCGCCGATCAGCTAAGGTGCTTGAAATAACGAAAATATAAAGAAATTGAAAGCGGTGCGCAAGTAGGCCCGCCAATCAGCTAAGGCTCGTAAATGACGTAAAAGTAGGAGTAAGTAAAATGACGTAATCGGAGGGGCGAGTAAAAAACCAGTAAAAAAATAATAATAAATGGTTAGTAAATCAAAAATAAAGAGGTCAAATTCAAGGGAAAACTCTACTAGCTACTCCCCAGCAAAGTCGTTATTTGTGCAACCGTGGATTTTTGACAATCCCGTCTCGGTGATGCACTCGTTATGAATATTTAGAGTCGCCACCCGAAGCTTTTGGTGTAATATCCCAAAAAATTGACCATGTGACTTTGACCTCGAGATCCGTGCCCGATTGACCATAGGTTTGACCAAGTGATGGTCAAACATTGAGTTCATGAAGTTATGTATTAATGTGAGATTAGTGTGACCTAAGTATAGAGTATTGTGTTAAGTTGCAGTCATATACACCTATCTTTGGTGTATGTGTTTAACACACAAGGCAAGGAGAGGATATAAGGGTTTTAATAACCCTAATTTTTTTCCTTTTATTGGTTGTTGAGGAGAGAGTTAAAAGAGAGAGAGAGAAAGAGGAGTTATGGAAATGGAGTTGATACAAATCAAGAGGAGATTAGAGCATTCGTTGACGGATTCAAAGCGATTGGGATCGTGAAGCAAATAATGGAACCGTAGCCATCAAACCCAACAAATCAATCCCTTGAAGGGATTCTTGAGGTAAGTTTTAAATTGAAGTTAATGCATAGATGTATGATGGTTAAGATTCAGTCAAGATAGTTTAAAAAGGATAGATTAAAGGCTTAGAAAAGAGGGGAAAAGATTTGAAAGAACAGCCCGAAAGGGAGCTGAATCTGGCCAAATCGATTAATCGAAATTGGGATTCGATTAATCGAATTATATTTCGATTAATCGATTTGGATTTCGATTAGTCGATTTAGAAATCGACTAATCGACTGGGTACTTCCAGTGGCTGAAAAACAAGACCTGGGGAAATCGACTAATCGAGTTGGGAAATCGATTAATCGATTTTAGATTTGGATTAATCGATTTAGGATCGACTAATCGATTTCTGACTTTCGACCACTCGATTTGATAATCAACTTCATTATGTTGGAGACTTCGATTAATTGATTTGGGATCGATTAATCGAATTTGAATCTCGATTAATCGATTTTGAGAATCGATTAATCGATTTGGGTTTCGATTAATCGATTTTGGGAATCGATTAATCGACTTTGACAGTTTTGCTTAACTTTCTTAGTTTTCTTTGAGATTCATGGAGGGCCCAGGACCTTCTTCATTACATCTTTAGTGATGTATTGCAAGTGTTATGATGTTCCATAGGTGGTACGTATGAAAGCGAGCACAAGGAGCCTCATGGGACCTTGATGCTTGGACCATCAGAGAATTGAGGTGGGAAACACCTTTAACATGTACTTTAATTTCAAGAGCATGCATGTAGTGATATAATTATCAGATTTGAAGTTGTTTTAACTATGAAAAGCTTTGTGAAAATGGGTGCGTGTGTGACACCAAGAATGTGATAAAGGCATCTGTGTGATGCAAGTAATTAAGAATAAGTAATCTAATGTGATTGAGACATCCCCAGGGGATGAGAAAGTAATAAAGGCATCAGGTGTGATGTGGGTATGTATACATCCCAGGGATGTATGTATATGATTGAATAATTACTGTTGAGGCCTAACTGATATAAGATAGCACACTTACACGGTGAACAACTATATGTAAAGCACATGTTATTTTTATTATTTGAGGTTTGATAGGATACCCCACCGATGTGGCGGGATACCCACGACTGATGCGGCAGGATATTCGTGACCGGTACGATGGCCAATCCGTATACCAGTGCGAAGGTTTATCCGTAAGAGTAAGCACATCCCAGGGATGTTGAGATGAGTTTTTAACCCCGCCGCCTAGTGAAAAGGGGCTTGAGTCATATTCCCAGGGAATACTTTATAATAACTGTCTATTTAGACGATGATGAAGGGTATCTCATCGGGGCTCGATGCTGTATTGCTCAGGGATTACTTAAGTTGAAGATTTAAGTTTTGCTTTAGGCCTGTTTAGTATCATTCATGATAAATCAACAATAAAGTAAGACATGCTAATTACCAGTAAACTTGAATGCAATTCATCAGCTTTTAAACTATTTTCTAGCAAATGCATAGACACATTATGCTTAGCGTATCATGGAATATATGTGAGTCTTAATTTATATGTTCATTGTGTTTATTCCCTATTGAGCTAGGATGTAGCTCACCCTTTAGACTATACGTCGCAGGTCCACTGGTAGCAGCAATTGAGGCTTCAGGAGACGTAGATCTTGGTGATTCGGATTACGTGCCTGGAGACGAGTTGGAGCCTCCACCCGAGGACTTCTTCTAGAAGACTCTGCTGTGTACTTTGATAGAGAGTAGTTTTTAGAGCAGATTTGTACGGCTTGGTATGTCAAACCTTTTATTTTGGATAAACATGTAATTAGATTGGATAATTCTTTTGACGAACCATCTGAGGTGATCTGTTTTCTCCGATGGTTCGGGTCGGTTCTCTGTTCAGGCAGTGGCATGAAAGTAGAACTGTCTTTTGTATATGTCAATTGGGCATATTAACCGTTTTCGCTTATGAGACTAATTGCTTGGTTAATTTAATTGTGCTTAATATACCAATGTTCCGTGCACAGTTTTGAGGGCACGGTTTGGAGGATCGTGCTGATGGCACGAGTTTCGGGGTGTCGAAATCTGGGCTGTCACATTTGGTGTCCTGAGAAATCTAGATCAATTTTAGAAGCACTGAAGTGCCACAATTATGACTCTAAATCTGGTCTATGTCAAAGGCTTTTGGATAGGGGCTTCGGTTATCTATTGGAAAGGTGTTAGGCACTCAATCAACCTGCTTAATGCAGTCTCTACTTATGGCCAAAACAAAAATGATATAAAAGAAATAAAAATGCCTTCATCTTGTCCAAAGGGCCATAAAATCTTATTTGTGCCATTTCGTTTCTACCAAAAATTTGACGACGTAACGGCACAAATGAGAGGATGGAGGAAAATCCGAGAAGGTAGAGGAGTAGAGGAGAAAGCTGAAGCGCTCAGGCCCTTATTGCACCGCTGTGGAGCCTTGCGTTATTTTGCTTCAGTGAGCTTTTGATGACTTGTATAGCTTGGTGATTATTCTAACACCTAGGGGGTAGCAAGAGGGTAGAGAAGGGAGGCTAGGGGGTAGCACACACCTAAACTAAAGCTTTTTTATAAAGGGCTAAGATTTTAAGGAGGTTTTAAAGTTCTGGAATTTGTCTGTAAAATGGTGCACTAGGGGAGAAAGAGAGAGAAGGGATTCCTTAATCTCTAATTTATAAAATTTTTCAAGCCTTTGTAAAGGGAGGGGTGCCTCTCTATTTATAGGAAAAAGAGAGGTTAGGAGGGTGTTTAGAGGCTAACTTGGATTAGCAATTAGGTAATCTAGTCATCTAAGGTTTCCTAAGGTTTTTGGAGCCTTGAAATATATGAAGAGATGCTCCAATGGTGGATAATAGGGTGGGGCTTTAAACCACTTAAGGGGTTGCACATAGATAGTAAATGGGTGCAAAAGAACTAGCAAAACACAACTCAAAAGTCAAGATGGTCAACAAGTCAAACCTCAATCTCAAATTTTGAGACAAAAACTCACAGGTGTTGTTCATAAGCCTGACATAACTATTAGTTGCGCCAAGCATATGTACAGTAAAACAGTGTTGTACAGTGATTTTGGAAAGTTGACTGCCCACGAGGGGATCCACACATGTGTGGCGCAACTATTTTTTATTAATCCCTTATATTTATGATAGAATCGATAACCTTTTAATCATTCAAAATATCCTATAAAATAACATCTAATGATTTTATTATCTAACTTATCTTTAAGTTGATATGATACTAACACATGAGTAATCGAACCCCATTTTTTGAAGTTACTTAAGTTCGATTTTCTTCCTGTCCACAACTTATAAGGAGTTGTATCTACAACTGTGGTTGGAACCCTATTAAGAATATACATAGTGGTACTTAAAGTTTCTCTCCAAAACGTTTTAAATAAATTAGAATGAGATAGCATGGACCTAGCCATTTCCATTAGAGTCCTATTTCGTCTTTTAGCTAAACCATTTTGTTGTGGTGTGTAAGTCATTGTTAAATGACGTTTAATTCTAAATTTGCTACAAATTTTTTTAAATTCATCAGAAGTAAATTCTCCTCCTCTATCTATTCTTAAAATTTTGATATTTCTTCCTAATTGATTTTCCACCTCACTTATATATTCTTTGAACTTATCTCAAACTTCAGATTTATTACTAATTAGATATACGTAGCCAAACTTAGAATAGTCATTTATAAAAGTAATAAAATAATATTTTTGTTTATGAGTTTTTATACTAAAAGGCCCGCATATATCAGAGTGAATTATTTTAAGTAATTGTTTACATCTTTCAGTCTTGGAGAAAGATTTATGAATTAATTTTCTAAATAAACATGGTTCACAAGTGGAGAAATTAAAACTTTTAAGTTTGAAAATTAATTTTTTATTTGGCATATTTTTCATTTTAATCTTATTTATATGTCCTAGTCTTAAGTGCCACAAATATGGGTCATCACCACATACATTTATAGATACATCAAAGTAAGCGAAAGTAGAAGTTTCATTGATCACATTCAGACGATAGAAGTTATTCATCCTACTTCCTCAACCAATGATATGTCGATGCTTCCCAATTGACACTTTTTCAGATAAAAACCTAACCTCAAAATCTTTTTCATCTAGTTTAGGAACAAAAATCAGATTGCGCCTCATGTTTGGGGCATACAAAGTTTCAGACAAACAAAGTTAATATCCTCAGGTAACTGCAGCTTGAAGGTGTCAATTCCTAACACATCATAGTACGTGTCTTTTCCCATATAAATACGCTGCTCGCTGGCTTTGACCTCTTTGAAGTTCACAAAACCATCCTAGCACCTAGTGGCATGTCGTGTAGAGGGAGAATCCACCCACCAACCATTCAGATCATGGTCTATAACCAATGATTCAGAACAAACATAGACAACATCACGCCTATTACCATTATGATTGTTATTGTTAGATTTTTCTGCACAGTTTGATTGGTAATGACCTGATTTTTCACAAGAGTAACATTTTCTTTTAGGATGCTGTTGAGGTATTTTAGATGCTTGCTACTAACTTTATTAAAAACAGTGATAAGAATGTGTTAGTGAAAATAAATCAAAGGTAGATTGAAAAATACAGAGCAGCAAGTCTAAAAATACATAGACCTGCAAGATACAGGGCCTATTGTAACAAGTTTTAATAAGTAAGAGTTTGTCCCAGGGAAAATGGTCTAAAGCTCAATGGAAGCCATCTTTAGTAAGCCCTCCAGATCTGACTATAAATCTGGCAATCCTAAATGGAAGGAGATTTAAGGTTACTATTGTTTAAGTCCTATGGTAACTTAATGCCTAGACTACAGAAATTGTTGAGAAGAATGATGGAGTGTGAGAAAATAAATAAAAAATGGTGAGAAGTAAGCTATTAGGTACAGATCTGATGGGTTTTATAACTCAGACTCAGATCTGCTGCTATAGAAGTCTCGTCCAATAGCTACATTATCACCAAAGAGGAGAAATGATCCAACTCACCCCTGTGCCATGATCCAATCCCTTATGGCTATAACCTGTCCACTCAAATGGTCACAGACTATCCAATAGGGGAACCACAGTCCATAGGTGGGTCAGAATATGTTTATCATTGTAGGCACTACTTCATCCAGGCTACCAGCTCAAGAATCCATAGGAACCTCAACCGTGGGGCATAGGCTGCAATTGCACTAGCTTTGGACACACGTGACCAAAGAAGAGTTTGAGTACTAGCTTTAGGTCTAGCTATTCACTACTTTAGAAAGACAGCAGTGATCCAGTCACAATCCTACAATCCCTACAGCCAGATCAGATCTGCCATCTGATGGTGGGTCTATACAAATACAGGAGAGTCTGTCTCTACACAATCTCTCACAGGGCTATAAGCATAAGTGCAAAGAAGAAGAATCTATCTTAGATCTATGGATTGGCCTCACCTATAACCTGTCCACTTAAATGGTCACAGACCATCGACAGAGGCTATCCTCCTCATAGAATCCTGAGACAGAACAAGTAGATTACTGCCACCACCATGTTCACAAGGCTATCAGCTCAGGCTCCCATGGGGATTCAAATTTAGTGGATCCTGTGGTGGGGCATAGGCCAGCATATGTGCCTAGCCTGGACACACGGGTCACTTGGATCTAAATAAATCCTTAAAAATAATCCTCCATTGCTTACAATACAACTTAGCAATGGAGGATCTCAAAGCAGTAGCCTTGTACAGAATAACCCTCAAACACCAATCTCATATATGTATAACATCCTATTATAAAACACCATTAAAACTGTTTCAAATAAATATACAAAGGCATAGCCAGCAAGTGTTGGACTATGGAGAGAAGAAAAAGGGAAAAAGATGCTACCTAAACCCTAACCTTAGCCTACTGGAACTCTACAGCTGATTCAAGAAGATCGCTCCCACCTTAACCTAAACTAGGCTTAGGCTTATATAGCAGTCGGCTGTGGGAGCATTAGGGTTAGGAAAATCCTAATTTTAACGATACAAACGTGGCCCATTACTGTTCCTTGGATGCCTCGGGGCGTGTTCACGGAGATTGGAGCATTAGAGTGCGTGCCCTAGTTCTGGAAGTTTCCAAACTGCCCCTGCAGAAGTGGGGGAAAGTTAAGATCCCGTCCCTTGCTAGGTAGCAAGAGTTTCCAGGTCTTGTCGCGTGATAGAGTTGTCGTCGCGAGATTGAATTAACTTGAAGCTCTTGCAGTCGCGGGAATGCTCTGATCGTCGCGAGATTGCGCTTTCCATTTAAGTGGCGCGGGAATCGCACGCGCAGCTCATTTCTTAGTGAATCTCGCGGGGATCCTCGCGAAGAAGCAATTGCATCATCCTCTGAATTGCGCGAGCAGTCCCCTGAAGATCTACATCCCATGGCCACTGCGCGCAGGAATGCCTAGAGCTCTCTCTCCTCAGTGAATCAGGAGAAAATTAAATGCTCTTCTCTTGAGCTGCGCGAGACTGCGCGAGCGCTTACAACTGAGCCTTGCGAGAACTACGCGAAGCTTGCTTTTTGAGCCCTTCTGTCATTAATCTACGCGAGAACAACACGAGCAGTTGGTGTGTTACCTTCAGAAACCTGTAACAATTGCGCGAAGTATTCTTTCTGAATCAATTGAACCCTGCGACATTTGCGCGAGGCTCACTTCCTGACTTATTGGTGCTGTGTTTTGCCTATGCTGTAGCCAAGTTCTGTCTGGATTCAACTTCCTTTCTTCTGAGGAACTTCTGGGGAAAAAATAGGCTTCTTAGCAGGGTTAGGGCCTTATCTGCAGCTGCTACTTATTGCCTACAAAATGGTCTTAACAAAGATTTATTAAATGAGTAAGGGTCTAACAGAGGTTAAGTTAAGGGGTGAAAAGTGATACTTTTCAGGTCTTAACAGATGCTCGTGAGAAATCCTTTTTTGATTCTTAAAATCTTAAAAAAAAATATTCTTTCTCTTAAATTTTTTATTTTTCTTATTCATTTCAAATTTAGATTCAGAAGGTTGAGACTCACTTAGAAGAAGTTCAGTATTTTTTCTTTTTATTCTTTTTTTCTTCTTCAATTCTCAAATGTATTGGAAGGTTCAACATGATCACATTTTGTGCTGAGTGATTCAATGCAATAACGACAGGTTCTCATTACCCATGAATACTGTTCAAAGTAACATTGACTTGTATACGGTCAGAAACTTCATTACCGGCCGCGGCAAGGTCCTTAGTCAATACGGTTATCCTATTCACATGATCAATAACTGAGTTTGTTTCTTTTATTTTACATGAATGGTATTTTTGTAAAAGGAGTTGAATATAGGTTTCGAAAGTGGTTCCATATTTTTGATATATAGCATATATCATTTCTTTGGAAGTTTTATAATATCAAATACGCGAGCCAATTCGATATTCATAAAACTAAGAATGGTAGTTCTAGCAATTTTATCATTGTCGACCCATTTATCATATTTTTTCATAATATCATTTGAAACATCGGATGGTGGTTTTTTAGGAACTTCATTTTCTAAAACATAATGAATCTTATTTAGGCTTAAAATTTAATTCATTCTACGTCTCCAATTTGGATAATTTAACTAGATAATTTTTCAGTATTGGATAATTCATGCATCACTACTTTAGAAGTCATTTTCTAAATATATGTAAGGAAAAATAAATTTAAAAGAAAAGGTTTTAGGCACAACTGAGTTGTTCGACTGTAATTAATCGATAGAATTTCAAGACCGAGTGATTGCACGTGGACGTTCTGTAGTGGTCTGATCAATGATGCTTCTCCAAAAAATGTGTTGATAGAAGATTTAATGCTTTCAGAATATGTGCCACATTCTCAGGAATCTATTGGCGAAAACGAAACGACACCTCAATCGGAGTTGTATCGACTCCTATATCTTGAAAATATCAAATGACAAGCACTGAATTCGGTGTTAATATTAGCACCAAAACCAAACTTTGTAAAAAAGAATAGCTATAGAGGATTAAAGGGTTTTATGGTATGGTTGGTAAAAAAAAATTGCTCGGCTTGGCTCGACTTTTCTTGGCTAGCTGGGATTAAAAAAAGTATTGATGTGGTTTGACAAGGACCACACTTGAAAACAGTTTTATGGTACAATTGGTGAAATTGGCTCGACGTGACTTTTCTTGGCTAGGCTTGGCTAAAGGTGTTGATGTGGTTTGATAATAACCACTCTTGAAACATGTGTTGTGTTGTCTCTTCACATCAACATCTCTACTACCGACGAGAGAAAAGTTAAACTTTCAAGAGCTTCTCTTTTGTCTCATAAGTGTAGTAGCTAAAGAAAAAAATAAGGGTTTTTGTGAGGAGCGTCGATGGTACTCAATAATGAAGAGAGATTTCCGGTGATGGTTTGGATCCAATCGACGATTCGAATCTTTGACAGATCTACGTCGCTGAGATGAGATCGTTTATCGGCGTTGCTCATCTACGATGACAATGAACTTGTCTTTTGATACCAGTGAACGTAAGGATCGAAGTCAATGGTTGATCGCAACATCAAGAGGGTGATGTCACGAAGCTGGTGATCGTCGATCAAATAGACGCTATTTCTCAATGAACGATTTCTATTTCTTTTTCAGTGTTTTGCTCATGGCACTAAAGCCTTCGTTTATAGCCAAACTCCAATGTTTGGATCTATGCGCATTTAATCGGAGAAACGACCCATCTTATTATTGCAATAAATTCAGTTACCGTTTATCAAAGATTTATTTCTATAAATATATTTAAAATAAATATCAATTAATATAATATTCTTAAAAATAGTTTGTATAAATATAATAACAAGAATTTATTACCGATATTATGGAGATTTACTCGAGATGGTCTCTATAATATCGGTTGTGCCTAACTGCACCATGACCATATACCAACAATCTCTAACACTATTGGAGACAACTTAGATGTGATAACCTAATGATGGACACCCACAGCAAGTGTCACAAATAAGTTCGGTTTTGTAATCTGACGGTGGGCACCCACCGTCAGATATAAAAAGTGCCCACCGTCAAATATAAAAATTGGTCGTGGGCGGTCATTGCTATTTTTTTTTTTACATTTGACAGTAGTAATCCTTCATCATCAATTTTATTTTTCATAGAAGTGTTTTGAAAGATTTTGTTGATGTCATTGCCATTATTGCAACTCATCGGATTTGAGAAAGAAGAAGAGGGTATTTCAGTTGGGGAGCCATTAGTTGCACTCGCTTTTTAAGTGACTGCACCAAGGTTAAAAAAAAGACTTTGTATTTTAGAGACATGTGACATGTGAAAACGCAATCTGGGCCGTCTGATTTAAAGATCATGATCTATAGATCCGTAGTGGATGAGATTGGCATGAAGTATAATCTTCATCATGTGATTAAATATAGTCAAAGGATATTATTTGATTCAGTGATTGACAATAATAAATCATATAATAAATATCGTGTTTTGCTCTAATCTTATTCATTAAGGATCTATAGATCATGGACTTTAAATCAGACGGTCTAGATTGCATTTTTATATGTCACTCACATGATGAAGATTATACTTTATGTCAATCTCATCCACTACGGATCTATAGATCATATTATAAATATCGTGTTTTGCTCTAATCTTATCCATTAAGGATCTATAGATCATGAACTTTAAATCAAACGGTCTAAATTACATTTTTATATGCCACATGTAACTGAAATATAAAGTGTTTCTTTAACCTCGGTGCAATCACTTAAAAATTTGGCAAGTAATGGCTCCCTTTCAGTTATGTTGAAGACATCATCAAAGTTGGGGAAGATGAAGAAGAATAGAGTGCTTCCGTGGTGGTTTTATCATTATTGCAACTATTTGACTTTTTAAGAAGAAAAAGAAAAATAAAAAGAAGTTAGTCATTTATCTTTTGAAACAATAAGTGGGTGCTTTCGGCGATTTGAAAAAGAAAGGCTAAATTGAAAGGCACATGAAATCTTTGGTGCTTTCAGGTTCAGGCGATGTGATGGTTGCTAATAGAGGTACCCAAAAATATGACATCGCTTGACTCATGTTCATGTTATTGATGGAGTCTTTTCACGTTTGTCTTCTCACGAAAAAGTCTAATCCATCACCCTCTCCTTTGATCAAGTAGATATAGGTAGGGATGCAAGTTTTGAACGGAACACCAAAACTGAGGCTCCCGAATATAATCGAATCGAACCGAATTCTAATTTGGATTGGTTTCAATTTGGGTGGCTTGAAATCAATAATCGAGGGGGTAGATTGAATAAACCGAAAAAAAATACTGAAAAAATCGAAAAAAAAATACATTAAAAAAAAAAGTAGGTAGTTTACCTACACCGAATCGAATCGAATCGATTTCGATTTCAGGGAAAAAAAAACATACTGGACCGAATGGGTTTTGGTTCAGTTTCGGTTTGCAGCGTACCGAATCAAACACTGAAAAATTCGGGTTCAATTCGGTCCACATAACTTACATCCCTAATATAGGGTACCTCTATTTGCACTAACAAAAATTCTAAAAGCACCCACCTAGCTCCTCTGTAAATGGATTTGATAGGTGGAAATAGGTAGGTGCCTCTAAATAATTAGGTACCTCTGACCGGACCCACGCCTTCTCTAAAGCGCCTATGTCCCAGCATGGTATAAAAAATAGACCGATACCGATACGTATCGGCCCAGATACGTATCAAACTATCAGTATCTCAACTCGATATCGGTATCGACCGATATGATATCGATTTCGGTCGATACCTCTATTTTTCACCCTCGATCTTTCACACAACGGATCTTGAGATCATAACTTATCTATCTGATGATCAGTTTTTATTCCATATGCCAAAGATTCTCAAAAAATGACTCTTCGATCATATGGCACACATCATGCTCAAATGTGATTTTAGGGCCATTTTTTAGGAATTTGGGACACATGGAATAAAAAATGGACTGTCTGATAGGTGCGCAATGATCTGAAGATCCATTTTGTGGAAGATCTGGGTGAAACACGATCTAATCAACGATTTTCAAGGGGTATGGGGCGTGGGCAGCTTCAAAGAACATGTGGGCGCGAACAAAAGTATCCCAAATAATTTGACAAGTAGAGATAGGCGGGTGCTTTTTGAGTTTTGGTCGGTGCATATAGAGCTAGCCTTAGATATTTGAGATTATGGCTATCATTGAAGTCAACTTTTGACTAATCCCAAGCCTCTTAGAGCACGTGACTAATCCGAAGGACGCATGTGCACATTGATGTGCAGTGAAATATGACGATATTTCACCCCTAAAAATCTACACTTAGCCATCCGATGAAAGTTATCTAACATGATTTAGCAAGTTTTCTAAGTTTCAGGATAAAGTGGCCATCAAACACATTAAGAAAGATAAAATGGTGCAAAAAGTTGAAAGGAACTGGACGAGTGAAACAAAAACAGAGGAGATTGACCATTTGACTAGGTCGATCGATCGACCCTTTTTGGTTGATTGATTGACATAATCCGAAGGAATTTAAATTTGAATATTACAAATTTATCTTGGTCGATCGATCAACCAATTCAGTCAATCAATCGACCAAGTTCGAATTTAAATTTGAATTTGAATTTTAGTTATGGATGGGGATGCTATTTAAAGAAAATCGAAGGATTCGCAAGGATCTTCCGTCTTTGCATTTTTTCAAAGTTCTGTTCTTCTGCTTTAAGTTTATAAGAGCATTTTTTATTTCCGTGTGTTAGATTTTAGAATAGTTTTATTTATCTGCATTCAAACGAGGAGCCGTAAGGAACTTGGATTAAAGCTATTTGTGAAATTTGTTAAAGCACTTTTTACAATATTTTAAATGTTGATGTTGATGTATTTTTTAATTATGTCATTTACTTTTATTATGAGTGGCTAATCTCGTTTAAGGATAGGGATCTAATGATTTTCATCCGAGGTATTCATTTATTATAATATAAATCTGTGACGAAGATATTATTTTGTAGTGGGCTCTGATTCTATCTTTCCATGAATAATATTTTCTCGGCTTCTGAGATACGGGAGCTAACCATGCCCAATAATCTCAGATTTGCAATGGAGATGTTATCTTAATCTCTTCTGCCTCAGGATAAACTCTACCACTTTCTGAGGTGTGAGCGTTAATCATACACTCACGGGATGTTAATCACACATTTTCTTGATCTCAGATCTGTAGTATGGACTTTACCCTGAGATCTGATTCTAAGTACTTTTCTGAGGTGTGAGTGTTAATCATATACTCACGAGATGTTAATCACACATCTCCTTGATCTCGGATCTGTATTATAGAATCCGTAGGTGTTCAGATCTCAAACATTTTTTATAAATCTTCTATCTTCATCACAAATTTGTATATCATAAATGATAAACTTACGATGGGAAGATTTAGTATCTCAATCCTTATCTTTCATTATTTGTTTAAATCTTTAGTTTCACTAGTATTTATCTCATTTATCAAAAGCTTTCAAAGTGTTAGATTAGTAATTACTGTGATAAATCTGTGTTTGTTCTTTTAATTAGTCACTATTTCTCTCGTCTAAATTTTATAACCGATTCTCGTGGGAATGATCTCGTACTCTGCACCCACTGACTACATCACGATTCGTGCACTTGCGAGTACAACTTAATTTACACAACACACATCTCAAGTTTGCACATGTTGGGTCAACAAGGGATATAAATTCCTAGGCCAGGTGGGCTTCAAATTCAGATCTCCTTCTATTTTCAGGTGGCACCCACTTATCATTGCTATTAAGGTGAACATCAAGTCAATCTCATCCCTCCAAATGGGTCACAAACTTACATTGACACCTTTTATGCTAGTAATTGTTGTCTCCCCAAGTCTGATCAAATTTGTGGGCTAATAAACCAAGCAGGACACTGAAATATGATGGACCACAAATAGCAGACCATTTAACTGACCGCTTAGGTGATGCAATGCACGCGTAGTAGGTCCCAACAATGAATGTTGGGTCATTCACTTGCATCGCATCACGTAAGCAGACCGTTGTTGGTCCACTGTTTAAGGTCCGCTCATTATAATTTTCCATCCAAGCTCTATTCGCGCCTACCATTTTACTTGTACTTGCCTAACTTAGACTACATTGCATTAGTTGCCTATGCTAAGAACCATTGACTATAGTGAATCAAATGATGGATATCATCTTTAATCACAAACTTCTATAGAATGGGTTGATATCATAAGCCTAGCATTAGGCATTAGACGACGGATAGTTTTTACACGTGGCACAGATCATTAAAAAGTGATCCTAAAATTTCAAGGCACTCATCATGCTCAACGTGGCTTTAGGGCCACTTGGTAGGGATTTGTGCCACGTGGAAACAAAAAGGGACAGTCCGATGGTGCCCTCATGGTGTCAAGATCAAATTTCTTGAAGATTGTGATGAAAAACAATATGAGTGTCATGCAATGCAGTTCATGGTTTTCACTATAGGCGCCTACCAATAAACTTTTTATTTTTATTTTTGATCGATAAAGGTATCATATATCATATATTAAATAAGAAAAAGACCAAGGAGAAGCTGAGAAATACAAGACAACTTAACCCGACCAAAGAAGATGAAAAAAAAATACTAAAATAAATGAGAAAAACAAGAAAAACTCGACAACTTAAACCGACCAAACAAGAAAAACAAGACAACTTAAAACCGACCAAAGAAGACGAAAAAAAAATACTAAAATGAATGAGAAAAACAAGAAAAACTGGACATCCCCTTCCCAAAACCCCAGCCCCGAACCTGGCAGCCAACTTAACCAAATTTAAACTGTTATAGAAGGTCCCCCGCCTACCAATAAACTCGCGGGAGCGAATCGAGAGTACCCTTGGTAGGTAGTATTGCCAATTTAAGTTGGTATATGGTGGCCGACCCACATCTAAAATCTAGATTATATGACAGTCGAGACTTATATATCTGGGCTAGTGGGCTATCAATGGGTTGGGTGGAGTGAAGACAAATTTTTGCCTGCCTAGTGGGTGAAAGGACTATGCCGGATCCGATGATTCACCCCGATCCGACTAGCCGGGTGAAGGATATCTACCCAACCCTGCCCAAACCCAAAAACATAACCCAATCCGGTTTGAAAACCATTTTGACCTTCTCTATATAATATCAGTTCGGGTCAAATTTTGCCCATTCTGATCAACATTGACCTGATCGAAAGGTCGGGTGAACCCAATCTAAAGGTCAGGTCAAATGCTTCATTCCAATGAGAAGTGCCCATTTGAGCCATGTGGCATGTAGTTTCAAATATTCTCTGAATGCGCCTTTTTTACGAGTTGATCAAGTCTAATCAGTCGAACTCTAAATGGAATTCAACTGATTTTAAAACTGTCAAGTCCATTTGATCGAACTCTAAATGGAGTTCAATTGACTTTAAAATCGTTGGACAGGTCCAATCGATCAAACTCTAACTGGAAGAGTTCAATTCACCTGAATTGAAAAACGTTGGATGCAAAAGATACCAAAAGTGTCAACTTACAAAGTTAAAGTCAAGATTTCATTCCATCCAACGTTTTTAGAATTAATTGAATCCCATTTAAAGTTCAACCGATTGGACCTAGTTAAAAGCCCACCTGTACCACCGCATTCAACTCCTAAATCATACATATTAAAGCATTAGAAACATTTGATCAGATAGCTTTAATTAGACTGTCATTTAATGTTTATGTAATGGTTCAACATTTTGATCAAATGATTCAATTGTAACTGAGTGATAGCTCTCCACATGACACAGATAATGATTAAAGATGAATGCCAAGTGAGATAAATGGGTGGGTGGTTACTCATGCTTTCTATTCAGATAAAGCAGTCATAAGCATGGTTCAAAACATCATTCGGAATCAATGAGTATCATCCGATATGTATCGGTTTCAGAGATGAATGTATCGACCCATATATCTTGGTATTTAGTGGCCAGTACATACATATGTATCTTCCAAAACCGAAACGTAATCATCTGAGTATCTGACACATATTGGCTTTGGACCTGTCTGATGTGTAAGAAAAAACTGAGATTTTGAACCTTCGTCATAAGAGTCTCTCTCTCTCTCTCTCTCTCTCTATATATATATATATGGCTGTCTGCCATCCCTTCTGTCTCCTTCATTTGACTAATAATTGCTGATCACCAAACTTCAACAGATCATAAAATTTTCGAAGTTGATTTTTCAATTTAAAAGAAAAAAGATTATAAAAAAAATTGAGCAGATAAATTTTCATTTCAATATATTTCATACCTCGTATTATTATTATTATTATTATTATTATTATTATTATTATTAATAAAGTGCCCTTATTATTATTAGTATCATTTTTTTATAAACTACTTGTATTATTTATTTTCCCTTATTTCTTCAGTAGAAAAAAAAAGGTGAGGTAAATAGCTCCAGCTTGCATACCAAATAATACAAATTAAAAAACGACAATAATCCATTTATAACAAAAGACCATGGTAGAAGGGGTACTCTTCTTCTTCCTCACTTCAAGTCTCAAAACATGATCAAACCAGATGCAGCAAATCACCACAAAACTATATATATATATATATAAACAGATCAAGGATCTCAACTTAAAAAAAAAGGAAAATTAGTAATAAACTAGAAACAAACACAACAACCCAATAGATTTAATACAACTACAAGCAGAACAAAGAAATTTTTATCTATATTTGCAGGGAAAAATAAAATAAAATACTTTTAACTCATGCTTCTATGGTAGCCTATGTGAACCTTCTCCTTCTTCTTTCCCATGTTTTTTGCTCTCCCCCACCCTTCCTTGACCAAATGCTTAAATGATTTGTACCCTTCTTTGAAGAGATGTTTCAAACCTTCACCCTTTTCCTTGATACTCCCCATTCTGCTAAGATTGAAGAAATTTATGTGAACAAAGAAATGTTGTTTAGTGTTACAGAGAAAGCTATATATATATAAGTTGCATACTTGTATAATTACTTTGGAATAATAACACATGAGTGCGTCTTTTTCTTTTAAGTAAGTTGGATCACAAATGCTCCTATTATTGTAAGGAATTGCAAATATATCCCTAGGGCTATCAATGGGCTTAAATACAAAGCCCGATCCCAAATGCACCCGAGCCGAGCCGGCCCAATTTTCTATTCGGGCTGGGTTCGGACCTCTTTTTTAGTGATAAAAATAATCGGGCCACTCAATTTGGTTGGGTTTGGGCTTAAATAAAAATACCTAAGTCCAAAAAGACCTAGGGCGGGTTCAGGCCTAGTCCGTTGACAACCCGACTCGGATCAGCCCGTTGCCAGCCCCATATCCCTTGCTTGAGCAAGTTACTCCATACTGTTTATGAAATATTGTAGATAGTAGGTGTTGCCACACTAATACTCACTGTTGGTGCTAGCATGGTTACCAAAATCTGCATTTGTTTTGAAAAGACTAATAGTTACCAAAATCTGCGTTTGTTTTGAAAAGACTCATTTAAAATGTGTTTTAATCGTAAAAAGTCAGAAACTCGTTTAAAACATATATTTTTCAATAATACTTGTATTTTTGAAAAATCACAAATTTTATCGTTTTCTATGATTTTTTCTTGAAATTTTCCTCATTAATTTTTGCCAAAAAAATATATATTTCTAAATATATATTTCCATTACTTTTTCTCAAATGATTCCCAATTTTTTCCGGAATTCCGACTTGGTAACTATGGGTATTAGCGTAGAATACACCACATAAAAATATTCTTTTGATATGCATTTCATGTCAACACGTGTGTATAAATTGTATACGACTCCCGTTGTTATTTAATTTTTTATATTTTATGTAAACATATATATCGGGACATTTTTCTATATTGTTATGGCGAAGGGCATGTTTTTAAGAGAAAACAACTCTCATAGCTTGGCCTTATAGTACAATGGAAGATTGAAAATATTGTAACCTCAAGGTCGCGGTTCAAGCCTAACTTATTTATAAAAAAATAAATAGAAAATTTGAACCAAAAAACAGCTCCCTGCCAGCCATCTTGGAGACCAGGAACTGCATTACCAAACATGCTCCGGGGCCCTACTAGCACCCCATCAGAGCTGAGAACAGCCCGGGAGCATTGCCAAACATAGCCTAAATTTCTAATCTAAATTTTCTAATAACTTTGTAAAGTGGCTCCCTGATAAATTCAGGGTTAACTTTGTAAATTTATTAGAACTTTGGCTTATTTCATAAGGTTGCAACAAAGCAAAAGAGCCTGGACAACCTCTACAAAGAAAGCATGAAGCATATTTATTTCATACAGCTTGGAGTGGACCGAAAGATTAACATGGTGTGATGATATGTAATAGTTTTCTATAAAGCTTACACTTTGCTTTTATAAGCTCTTTTTTGACCACCACAATGGTGAGTAGAGTTTATTCCATAAAACTAAATAAAGGGCCTTGCTTAAAGCTCTATCTTTATCTCAAAGAATAGTTGGTATGGCATATATTTAAACACAAAATTGGTGTTTAAATCATCTAACACCGTTATATTACACTCTACTAGTGTATCATTTGTGATGAATCTAAATAATCTAAATACCAGTCCATCGTTAGAACATGTCTAAGCTAAATAAGCATGCTTATAATAAGCTATTGTGAGCCATTTGACCGTTGAACATTAATATGAGACGTTAAAACATAGATCAACAATTCGTGTTAATTTTTCTAATAGTGTCGATTTCTGGGCTTCTTGTCGTTCAATGTATCAACTATGACTTTGACAGCTTGGATTGATTACCGCTTAACGTTTAATGGTGTAAGTTAATTTAAACATTAAAATGGTGTTTATAGGATGATCGGGATAGTCAGATCTTGTTATAAAACATTAGACTCTTGCAAGTTAGGCCATGTTTAGGAATAGGGCTGTCAGCAGGCCGGGTTTCAGCCCAAGCTCGGCCCCAGCCCGGCCTGAATGAGCAGAGTTCAGGCCCAATATTTGAAGTCATTTAATAAACGGGCCGGGCCGGACTAAGCCCAGATAAGAAACGGGTTCAAGTTTGGACTACAAAGTGTAAGCCCGAACCCGGCCCAGCCCGATAAAATGAGGCCCTATAAAAAAAAACCCTTAAAAAAACCCTTAAAAAATATTAGAAATTCGGCCCGAACTCAGCCCGGCCCAGCCTGAATAGCTAATCGGGGCGGATTCGGGCTACAACATTTAAATATCGTTCTGAGCCCGGTCGGGCGCGGTTAGCTATCAGGCCGGGTTCGAACTCTCATTATATCTTTTTAAAAAAACGGGCCTATAGAAAAACCCGGCCCGTTGACAGCCCTATTTAGGACTCGGAGCCCCACTTTAACTTAAACTCCCCAAATATGGAATCCAAAAGTGGGTTGAATTTCACCCGTTAAATTAACATAAAATTAATTCCCGCAAACTCGTTGACCAAAATCAGTCTGAGAAGTGGGTTGTACTTGATGGGATCATGGATCAAAATCTCGGTTTCGGTTTCGTTCATGACCCGAACCGTAAATTGGTCAAATTTTTAGTAAATTTCGGTCAAATTTTCAGTAAATTTCAAATTTTTTTGAAAATATGATCCGAACTTTACCGAACTTTATTTTGTTAATTTTTTTTTTAAGTCTTTAACATTGTTAGAACACATTTACACTAGTGAGGCTAATTTTTGTGAGTTTATACCATTCTTTTCTACACTAATGAGACCATTCTTTTCAAATTTTATTCTTTTAGAAGGATATCAATATTTGCAATCGAATATTAAAGGAAGCTTAGGATTTACACCCTAAGAGTTGTTGACTGAATTGAATCTAACGATGGAGATAATGTTTTGTCCCAATCGATCACACAATGGATTTTGAGCTCATGCAAAACATATCAAACGGTCAAATTTTGATTCCATGTTGAATAAATTTCAAAAGTGACCCGAGAACCCTTCTCATGATATGCCCATGATCAAGGTCACTTTGGAGATGTATGCCACGTGGAATCAGGGTCTGACCGTTTGTTAGTTAGACTATGATCTCAAGATCTACTGTATGAAATATTGGGTACCTCTATATATATGGTTACCTTTATTACCGCTCACGCAATCTTTGAAAGTGCCCATGTGTGGAACCCCTTTAAACCCATTGATTGCTTTGGAACAAATGATGGAGCTCGTGTTTCACCCTGATCTTCCATATAATGGATCTTGAGACCATGTTGCATCTATCACAATTAATTTTTTATTCCACATGTTATAGATCTCCAAAAAATTCTCCTTCAATCCTATGGCACACATCACGCTCAAACATAATTTTAGGGCCATTTTTGTGGGATATATATAACATTTGAAATAAAAAAATTAATCACCTCATAGCTCAAGATCAATTGTGTGGAAGATTAGGGTGAAACAAGATCTTCATCAGCTGATCTAACGCAATCATAATGATAAATCACACCTTAATTATGTAAGATAAAAGTAAGTTTTTAATGGCGTATGATTATTTAAACACCATTTGACAAATCATAAGTGTGTGCTACGTGGCATAATGATAAATCACACTTTAATGGTGTGAAATAAAAAGTAATATTTTAATGATGTGAGATCCTGTAAACATTGTCTAATCGATCATAGATTGAAAGTTGGGCAGTGACTGTGAACCATCTGATTGAAGAACTTTAATATCAGCCCTTAAAATAAAAATCAATGGCTGATATTATAGTCTACAGTTTAGATGGTTTAAATATTTCTAAAAAATAATTTTGACGATTCAAATCACCTACATCATAAACTCTTATGATCTAAGATCATTTAAACATAATTCTAGTGTGTATGTGAGCTGTAGGAGAGTCGGTCTCATACTTCCTTATTACCTTAAAAAGCCAAGAAAAAGCAAAAGAAAAAATTAAAGGTTTTTTTGTCAATACCCCTGAGTTATGTTGATATTACAAATAACCCCTCAGTTATAGCTATTTACTTTAAACCCCTTGAGTTAGCATTTTGGTGTTCATAAAACACCCTCTTTAACCGATGTTACTTTAAATGATTAATCAGCCGTTAAATAATAGCCTAAATACCATATTTATCATTTTTAAAATTAAATTACTAAATTGATACCCTCTACATGTAGTAAAAGTAATTTTAAATCCACTCCTCCACTTACAAAAAAGAGTAGTTTTAAATCCACCCACCAAATATTTGAGTTCACCCACGCTGAAAAACATTGACTGCATTGAATCGACGATGGAGATCGTTTATCGCCCCAACCTTTCACACGATGGATCTTAAGATCACGGTGGCACGATTAGACGGTTGACTGCATTGAATCAGACGATGGAGATCATTTATCGTCCCAACCTTTCACACGATGTATCTTGAGATCATGGTGGCACCTTCAAACTGTTGACTGTATTGAATTGGACGATGGAGGTCGTTTATTACCCCAACCATTCACACGACGGATCTTGAGATCATGGTGGCACCATCAGACGGTTGATTGCATTGAATCGGACGATGGATATTATTTATCGTCCCAACCTTTCACACGATGGATCTTGAGATCATAGTGGCACCATCAGATAGTTGATTTTTTTATTTCATGTGGTACACACCCAAAAACAATGACCTTAAAATTAATTTTAACCGTATACATGATGTTAAGGTTACTTTTCTGAGATGTGTGCCACGAAATAAAACACTGATCGTCTAATGGTATGCCTAAACGATCTCCATCGTCTTATTCAATGCAATCAATGTGTTTTAACGTGGGTGAACTCAAAGATTTGGTGGATGGAAGCAGACGTGATTAGGCAATCGAATTCCTAAAAATGAGTCTTAAATCATATAAGAAATTAGAGGGATAAGTATTTTGAGTGGAACATATAGATTGAAGGTTTTCTTTTCAAGAATAATTTCATCGTTTGCCACAAATCCTCTATTGGTTGAGTATTCGTCCAAACATTGGCATGCTTTAATGGGGGAATCACCCATCAGATGAGTCTTGAATCTAATAGGTGAATGAAGGGCCTTTTAGAAGAGTACCTTTAAATCCACCCACTAAATCTTTAAGTTCACCCACGCTGAAACACGTTGATTGAATTGAATCGAACGATGGAGATCATTTATCCTCCCAATCTTTCACATGATAGATCTTTAGATCGATTTCATCGATGTTTTATTTCACGTGGCACACATCTCATAAAAGTGACCTTAACATCACGTGCATGCTTAAAATTGATATTAAGGTTACTTTTCGGGGTGTGTACCACATGAAATAAAAAATCAGCTGTCTGATAGTACACCCATGATCTAAAGATCGATCTAATGAAAGATTGGGACGATAAAAAATCTCCATTGTTTGATTCAATGCAGTCGATGTGTTTTGGCGTGGGTGAACTCAAAGATTTTGTGGGTGGATTTAAAGGTACTCCTTTTAGAACAGTGATCAATTATAATTGCATGACTTGTAAATAAAGGTGAATGAAGGGCCTTTTAGAATGGTGATAAACTTTAATGGCATGACTTGTAAATATAGATGAATGAAGAACCTTTTAGAATGGTAGTATTTTTAAAATATTGGTTTCATTAAGGGCAAAGTAGGATTTCCGTCCATAAACTCAGGGCTAGTTAACGGGCAAGGAGTTATATGAAACATAAACACAAAAGCAGGGGCTGCAAAATAAATACACATAACTCAGGGAGTTTCTTATAATATTAGCATAACACGGGGGTATATGCAAAAAACCCAAAATTAAAAGAAAACCAGGAAGAAGAAGAGGAAGAAAGAAAGAAAGGGGAATACCAGCTAAGCCTTCCCCACTTAATCTTCTGCTTCTTGTTTTTTTTTTTCTTATTATTCTCCATTGGTTTTAAACCCCCAAAAAAATTTTGGAAATCCGGCAGGGTTCCAGCGAGAAGAGAGTTGATATCCGGCTAGAAGAAAGGTGATCGCCGATAAGAAAGGAATGTGATCTCCAGCGACAAGAAAAATGGGTTTATAACCAAATTTATTTATTTTTATATGTAAAATAGTTCTCGGCCGATAATTTCAAATTATCCGCCCATAATTTAGAAAATCATATCATCGGCCGATAATTTGGTATTTTATGAAGGGGCCGATATTTTACATATTCTCGTCTCAGTTCAAGCTAAAATTGAGACGACTCGACTGAAATTTTAAAAATTTTGCGGAGATTTTGATCTATGGATGGGATTGGCATGTAGCCCAATGAAAAGTTGACAATATTCCCTTGAAAACCATCATTACTTTGGATTACATGTTGGAGATCGTGTTTTACCTAGATCTGCCACAAAATAGATCTTGAGATCATATAACACATCATACGGTCGGACAACCGAACTTTTTAGTCGACCTGACCTATATGTTTTGTTATATGCTTTATGCCTAACTCAACCCGATAGGTCAAGTTTATATGCTCAACCTAGTAAGAAGATCAGAGTGGGTGGGACAAGTATCGGGCCGACCCAACCCGTTGACAACAAGAGTTTTATAGTATAGGGATGGTCAATAGGACTTTAAAGGCTTAATTGCACATCTTATGAATTTTAAAGATGACACTGCTATTTACGTCGGAAGATTCTACATTCCCCGTAGGGGGTTTCGCCTGTTAACATTATTGACTCCTTAAATAGGATGATGGATATCATGAATATATCCTTTTTCCTTGAATAGGATGATGGATATGATGGATATGATGGATATATCCTTTTCCTTGGTACCGTGGTGCGTCTATTGGATATTCAAATGTAGATTTCACGTGGCACATATCTCAAAAAGTTATTTTAAAAGTATTTTAGGTAAAATCAACATTTAACAGTCTAATAGGTGACCATAATCTCTAGATCTAGACAAAAAAAATTCTATCATCTTATTCAAGATAGTCGACAATTTTAAGGTGACACCCTAGCTACAAATGTAAAATCTTCAACTGTAAATACTGGTGCCCTTTAAAGATTTGTAGGACTAATGATGCATTTTTGCATTTGGGAACATGAATTTGAATTTGGCTCCACTTTTTTGTGTTTTGAATTTGGAATTGGTAAATTTATCAAAATTTAGAAATTCATGTCTTTATTTTTTTAAAAATGGATTTGTAAACAGCACCTATGCGTTATTTGAAAATCCAAAGCTTACACTAGCATATAATTGGTTATGTTTAGTAAATAAAAAGTTATTACTCATTGCTATTATATGTACAGTTCGACTTGATACTCAACCGCTTGAGTCAGGTATTTTTAAGCTTGATCAATCTAGTTGGGTTGGGCAGGACACAACCCGAAATAAATCGAATCGAATTGGGTTGAATCGGTGGTAAATTGATCAGATTGAACCAGTACCAGACCAAACTAGACCCGATCAGACCTGAACTAATCCAACCTAAGCTTAAGTAGTTACTACAACAGCTAGAAAACTAACCGTTGTAGTCGCCATTGGGCTGCAACATCTAGTTTTTGGCCATTGTAACTCACCTTTGTATAGTCACCATGGGCGCAACCAAGAAATTGTCGGTTGCACCCATTTCGATTCTATTTATTTTTTATTTTTTCTAAACCCAAAACGAAGCGAACCGAATCGAACACCGAAAAATTCGATTTCAGTTCGAGGAAAAAAAATTTGCTAGTTGCACCCATTTTCGATTTTATTTTTTTTCTAAACCCAAACTGAAGCAAACCAAACCAAACCAAACCGAACACCGAAAAATTCAATTTCAGTTTGAAAACGATTTATGTGTTAGAGGAATTTGATGTACTGAAACCGAACTTTTTGGTGTTCGATTTGGTTCGGTTTGCTTTTGTTTGGGTTCGGGAAAAAAAATTTGTTGGCTGCACTTATTTTCAATTTTTTTTTTCTGAACCCAAACTGAAGCAAACCGAACCGAAACCGCATTTTTCAGTTTCGGTTCGGGAGCGATTTTTTGTTTAAGGAATTCGGTGTATTGGAACCGAATTTTTCGGTGTTCCGTTCGGTTTGCTTCAGTTTGGGTTCCCAAAAAAAAAAATTTGTTGGTTGCACTCATTTTCTATTTTTTCCCCCATAAACTCAAACCGAATCGAACACCGAAAAATTCAGTTTCGGTTCGAGAATGATTTATGTGTTGGAGAGAAATTTGGTGTATCGAAACCGATATATTTCGGTTCGATTTCGATTTGTAGTGTACTGAGCCGAAACTCCAAAAAATCGGATTCGGCTCGGTTCGGTTCGGTACACTAAACTTGCATCCCTACTTAGAATATATGAAGGAAGCTAATGAAATATAATTTCTTTTTATAAAAAATAATAGCATGATAAAATATTTATTATTAGGCCAAATCTTAAGACAATGCTTAAACATCCAAATAAAACATTTGCAAATCTAACTAAATTTGAAATGCGTGCATTTGAAATCCCCAAATCCAAGTCCAAATCCAAGTTATCACAATGTATTTGGACATTTGAGACACTTCCCGGTATTTAAGAATTGGCAGGCTGGAAGTTCGTGGGTTTCAATGGATTAGAAATGTACAAGCCTTGAGCAGGTTAAGTTATTTAAGTTTTATGATATTCAGGCCTCCAAAGGCTAACGGAATCCATTTTGATGAGCGTAAGACTCTTTAAGGGCTCGTTCGGCACTTTACGCCCCGGAACCTATTTTTTAAAAGAAAATGGCTCTCTTAGTTTTTGCTTAGAAATCTCTTTTTTTTTTTTTGAAGAAAGTCATTTTCTGAGTAATTATTTTTAAATTACTCAAAAACTTATTTTCTTAGAAAAGTTAACATTTTCTTGTGTTCTATATTTTCTTAAGAAAGTATAAAAGAAAGTGTATTGTGTACTTTCACGGCTTATAGCCGAATGTATTTCTGACCTTCATCAAAGCGATTATTTGATCGGATGATCGTTGAAATTTATATATTTTAAATCAGTAATGTGTTTAACACTTTGATCGGTCAAATTCTCGAAATGTTTTCTTCAACATGTACCCCGACGGGGATTTACTCGAAAACCGATAGTTGTTAGTTCGGTTTCGGTTTGAGAAACTAGAAACCGATAGTTATCAATTCGATTTCAGTTTAGCATGAAAACCGGTCAGGACTGACCCGATAACACCCCTACCTATTTTGCCATATTTTTTACATATAAAATATCAGCTAGGGTCGCATTGACCCGGCACGACTTGATTTTCACCCGAACCAATCTCTTAATCGTGCCTTGAAGCTATTTCCGATCTATTTCCATCATTTTTTGTGTAACCCACCAACAATTTTCAGACAATATTTTCATGACACAAAAAGTGATGAATCTCTCGAACAAAACACACATTATGGTCGTTGCCCCAAACTAATCAAATTTGGTCTTAGTATCTCTATTAGCGCTAATGCCATTTTTTAAAGCGCCACATTGATTGTTTTCAATCAGATGATGGAGATCATTTTTTGCCCTAATCTTCAACATAATGAATCTCGAGACCATAAGTGTACCATCAAACGGTCAGTTTTTTATTCCATGTAGCACGGATACCCTAAAAGTAATCCTAAATTCATATGGTACACATCATGCAAACGTGATTTTAGGTCATTTTTTGGGGATTTGTGACATGGGGAATAAAAAACCTATCGTCTAATGGTAAGATCACGGTCTCAAACTTTATTGTGTGGAAGATCAGTGTGAAAAATGATCTCTATCATTTGATTTCAACCAGTCAATGGGTTACTAAGTGTTGCACAAGTGGGTGCTTTCAAAGATTGTGTTGGGCCGAATAAAGGTTCCCAACCACCTCAGAAAATGGCTTTTCCTAAGAAGAATATTCCGAAAACCAAGTGTCCCTTTCATCAGAAAGTGCTCGGAAAACACATAAACCAAGAAATCTCTCGAACACAAGGAAACCTTCGAAAATGCTCCGAAATAGCATTTTATACGGAAAAGCCTCAGGAAATGGCATTTTCCTAACTCTCGAACGAGGCCTAAGAGACTTAAAAGATGCAGCCTTTTATGAGTGCAAAAGATTTATGGGCCTGGAGAGACTTCCGATATTTGGGCATTGGGGCTCTGGTTTTGAGGGCCGTAAATCTTTTGAACTCATAATAGACTATATTAGAGCACTACGCCGATCGGCATGGATCATATTAGCCTTTAAAGATATAAGGGCCTGTTTGGATAATAACACGAAAAATATAGGAAAATAAAATAATATTCTTATATTTTCCCATTGACACCTAAGTTGTAGGAAATCATAAAATTTCTTTGTTTTCTTTTGGTTTTCGTTGTTTGGATAACCACATTGTTAGCTGGGAAAATGCAGGATTAACCAAATCATATATTTGGATACATATGCAGAAATTATTGAAAAATAACATATTCTTAAAAAAAAAAAGCCATAATACCACAAAAGATCATCCAAACTAAAAAATAGCTGCAATATCATAAAAATGATTCACAAAAATGACCAAAAAATTATATATGTATTAAGTTTTTTTTTGCTCTTTACATATCTTAGTGAATTACTTAGTGGATTAACTTAGTACTTTGTGAAGGTATACTCAATATATGTTAGTATGTAGCTCTATAGTCTAGCCCCTTGTGAAAGAAATCTCTCCCAAAATAAATCCATGCTAAAATTGTGGGATTTAGTTAAAAATTCAAAGAACAAATATTTGTTATGAAAACAAATATCATAAAAAAGATCGGTTGAAGATTTTTGATAATTTTGGCATAACATGGCTCTGCCTCTGAATTTTTGGGATGTGTGCCATAAAGAATCAACATCTGACCGTCTAATAGGACGCCATATTCTTAAGATCTATCATGAGGAAGATTGAAAAAAAAAAAAACAAGTATGTGCCTCACCTAAATAGATGGAGGGGAGCCTAAAAATAGGCCAAAACTGCAGGATTTAGTTAAAAAAATTAAAAAAGAAATATTTGTGATGAAAACAAATACCATAAAAAAGATTGTTTGAAATTTTTTTATAATTTTAGATGGTCAATATAATTTTGGATGGATGAGAATCCACTAATATAAATTAGGCCCCTAAATTTTAGTAACAAAATTTTAGCAAGTTTAGGTGGTCAAATGACTACCAAAGTCATAGCGTGGCTCTGTCTCTGATTTTTGGGGATGTGTGTCATATGAAATCAACATCTAACCGTCTGATAGGGGCGTCATGATCGTAAGATCTATCATGAAGAAGATTGAAAAAAAAAAATAATCTCCATCGTCTGATTCAAATCAGTCAGTGGTTATCGTCCGTGAAAAAATTGTGGTATTACTAATAAACGGGTGAGAAGAGCCGTACTCTTATCTTTTTCTTCTCCACTTCTCTTATCTTTCCAAGGCCTCGGCAAATTGAATGCCGAAGGGTTCAAGGTACCTTCGAACTCTTAAGTCGGAAATGAGCGTAAAAATTGTATTTTATATTCCAACCCTTAAGTCACTTCTAAGATGCGGATGACGACTCTTCTATAAGCTGGGGGGATTGTAATAGTCTCATATCGGATAGGAAAAAGTCCTGAAACTAGGCTATAAGTAATTGCGGACGCTACATATCACAATGCGTTTTGGGTGGGGACTTAAGCTCATACTAGAAGCAAAATCGGGGCGGGGACCTAAGCCCAGAATCGGACAAAATTGTGGCATGTGGGTCTGGGTCTTCACACGTGCTTTAAGAAGCCGGATACGCCGTTATAAAAAATAACAAAAAATAGTCCCTAAAAGGCTAATTGTGTATGCCCGTACGGTCCTTAATAGATTTAGGTTGTGTTTGGGTTAGCTCTTATACGAGCTGAGAGCAGACAGAGAGTAATTTTATCACTTAAAACAACTCCTCGCTAGAGTAAATGGGGCAAAGAGCTTTGTTGCCAAACATAAAAATAGTTCTCTATCAGAGACAAAAAAGCTAAAGAGCTGCTCTTTGCCCTGAAATAGCTAACCCAAACGCAGACTTAGGGTGTTTGTGGCCTTAATATATCGGTGTATTAATAATAAACACAAACCATTAAAAAAAATAAAGGACTTGTCCTTTAGGATCTAAGGTTATGACAGAGTTTGGACATATGGCATATAAAGGGTAAAAACATACTGAAGTTAAGTAATAGTTTTAATATTGTCAAAATCAAAAGCTAATATCTATGGTGTATAGCTATTCAGTGTCAGAAACCTTTATATCCTAGGGAGGTTTGTGAGTCTAACTCTATGCATAATCAAGGCTAAGAAAGTTTTCATTCAGTGAAATAAAAGTACACCTTGAGGGGAAAAAATTGGGGTGCAAATGGGTTGAGTCAACTTGGTGGAGATCTGACCTGTTACAAATTGGATTTGGGTTTTAAAACTTGACCTGCCGGACAAGGTCGGGTCGAAAATTTTGACTTGTTACGTAAACTGGGTACAAGTTAGACCCAAATCCGATCTTAACCGGACCTGATACGTATTTATAAAAGTATGCATAACATTAAATATTATAGGATATAATACTTATGTATTATTTATATGTAGGGATGTAGGTTCGGTGTACCAAATTGAACCCAATTTTTTCGATGTTTGGTTCGGTACACCCCAAACCGAATCGAAATCCATTTGGTTCGGGTTTTTTTTTTTTTTTTTTTGAACCCGAAACCGATCTGTTTCGGTTCGGTTTGGTTCGGTTTAGGTAATATACATTATTTTTTTTGGTTTTTCGGTTTACTCAACCTACTAACTCGGTTTTCAGTTTCCAGCCATCCAAACTAAAACCAAACCAAATTGGAGTTCGGTTAAGTTTGTGTCGGGTTTCAGTGTGGTTCGGTCTGGTTTCCTCAATTTTCGATTTAGTTTCGGTGTTCGGTTCAAGACTTGCATCCCTATTTATATGTTTAATAAATCATATATAACTACTCTATATAAGTAAGATTTTAATAGTTTACTTTGTTTTACGTATAATGATTGAATATTGCAAGAATTAGTGATCGTCTATGATTTATAGGTCCACATGAAGTTTAAAAGTTTCTAATAGGTAAGGTCACACCTGAAAATGCAATTGGAATACATTAGTGGGTTGGGTTTTCATTGGTTGTTGGTCCAAGTCTGGTTTCAGGTAGTAGGTCGGGTTTAGTTGAAGTCCAAATCTGAGCTTTTTCAACAAGTCGGGTACAGGTTTAGGTCGAGGTTAGACACAAGCAGGTAAGGTTGGGTTCAAGTCTAGGACTTGGTTTAACATGTCGTATTCAAGTTGACTCTAAACTCGACCCATTTGTACCCCTAGAAAAAAACCAAAAAATGTAACTTATGTTATAAATTTAGAGTAACGACTCATAAAAAGCACGACCGGCTCATGTAACGTCTCTGAAAATTCTAACTTTGAATAGGGTACCTCGAGATGCGTGCCCGACTGGTCACTTGTTTGATCAAGTAAAAAGTTGACTTGATGACTTAGGTTAGATAGGTCATGTGAGAAAATGTATATGTGTGTAGTGTAAGAGTCATTTTGTTGGGTCATATACACCTATTTAGGTGTGTGTGTGTGCTTTACACCAGATATGAGTTAGGTTATAATGGCTTGTGAGAATTTATTTCTCATTGGTGTTAGTTGTTAAGAATTTATGGAGTGAATGAGAAGAGTGAGAGTGTGCGTGTGTATTGAATGTGTGTGATTGAGGGTAGATCGAAAAACTTTGTGGATTTAAGGCTTCGAATCAACAAGAAATCTGAAATTTTGAGTTGTGAAACCTTAGTTGAGGAATGGAGATAGGGATCAAGAGAGCTGATCAGCTAGCAAGGTAAGATTAATTATTTGAGTGAATTTCTAGTTGCTATACTATAAATCTGACTTGTTGTGTGTGAAAAATAGATAAGCAAAGGGTATAGTTGTTTGAGAAATGAGTTTTGGAAGTTAGAACTCAATGATGTTCTGAAGTTGGCAAAATCGATCGAACGAAATGAGTGAATGTTCGATCGATTTTTCCAAAAGAGAAAATCTATAGTGTTATGTTTCAGAGGAAATCGATCGAGAAAAATTAGTGAACATTCGATCGATTTTGCCAAAGGAGAAAAATCTGTAGTGTTGTGACTCAGAGGAAACCGATCGAACGAAATTAGTTTCATTCGATCGATTTGGGGAAATCGTTCGATCGATTTGGGCTGATTTTGGATTTTGTTGAGTTTTACTTTGTGTGCTGTGACTAGGCTTCAGAACTCTTTGTTTTACATTCTTTATGACACGTTAAATATGTTTTGACCATGTTTAGGTTTGAGACGGACCTTGAATGTTTAAGGCTAGCTCGGATAAAGGAAATTTGGTGTAACTTCGTGTGTGTGAGGTAGGGAAAGTTCTGGACATGTACTATTGATTACAATAACATGTGTGTAGTGATATATGTGTGTTACGTGTGTGTGTTACAAACGTGAGTAAATTCGATTTGAGATTAAGCATGTGAAACCAAATGTGTGTGTGTATACTAAGAAAGAAATCAGTAAAATGTGAATGTGATATCCCAGGGATGAGTATGAAAATGTGAGACATGATGTGGGGAAAAACTTTGACATATTATATTTAGCACAAATATACGGTGATAAACTATATGTACTTTGCACATTCGATTTGAGGTTTTGCGAATATTCGACCGACACGACGGTATATCCGTAACCGACTCGACGGGATATCCGTGACCGATACGGTGAAATATCCGTATAAGTATGTGATGTGATATGAAAAGTCAAGTTGCCTCTGTGCAAGGGACTTGAGCATGTGCTTATATTAAAAAGGGTTCAATTAAACGACGATGGAGGGTATTCCATCGGGGCTCGATGCTATATTGCTCGAGGATTATTTAAGTGATTTGATTTAAGTTTGTGAGACCAGTTTCTGTGTAATATGAAAACAAGACAAGAAAAGATAAGATGTGAAATGTGCATTTCAGTTCATGTGTTTGGCAAATTAAATGTTTTAAACTGTTTTCAGTTTATGAGATCATACTTAGCATATGTAATGAAATATGTGTGAGTAAGATAGATTTACATGTTCAATTATTATTCCTATTGAACTATGATATAGCTCACCCCTTTTGACAATACGTGTCAGGTTCAGAGTTAACGGCTGCTACATCTGGTGACGAGGATCCAGAGGATATTGAGTACGTTTCCAAGAAGGAGTCGAAGCTCCCTCCGGAGGAGTTCTTTTAGTAAACAGTTGCGTTTACTTTGATAGTTTTGAAAGAGGATTTGTACGGCTTGGTATGCCCAGCCTTTTGTAGAGTTTTTGTACAGATGATGTGTATGGAGAGATATTATTTTGGCAAACCATCTGGATGACTCTTGTTTTATCACCGATGATTCGGGTCGGTTCTTAATGTTGCTAATGCAGTGGCATGAGATTAGAACTGTCTTTTGATCTTTTGTCTTTATATATCATTTTAGAACTAGAGATTTAGTTCAATTGTTAGTTTTTTTTATTTCATGCCTTGCTTCTGCTTTTTGTGTGGATATACCAAATATTCTATGCATGCTTATGGGGCATAGCCTCGAAGGTCGTGCCAACGGCGCAGATTTCGGGGCGCCGAAATTCGGGCTGTCACAATTCAAGTTTGAATGGTTGAATCTTAATCAGGCTTGAAAACCAATAAAAAATTATGATACCTCTACTAGCGCCCCTATAATTTCTGAAAGTGCCCAAGTGTACAACCCGTTTAAAACATGACCCTTGAACTGTTAGGAATTCTACTAACATTAAAAACTCCCTATCGCGATGAATACGGAAAAATAAGAAGATTCAAGCAAAAACACACTCACAACAACGACACAAAGATTTATGTGATTAACCCAATCGGGGGCACGTCCACGAGAGTATATGCACTATTTTATGAACGTTTACAATGCGTACACTCTCTTCTCTATGGTGCACTCTCAATCAAGATCAGACACGATCTTACACAGCCAACACATTGTAAAAATAAGGACACGGTCCTTCAAATAACATAGAAGAGATTTGCCGAAATATATAATAATTTCGACACAAGAACGGCTTCAATCAGATCTTCAATCCCCAAGCTTTTTTTCAATACTTTTTCTCTCAAAGTATTCTCACTAGTTTTCTCTCATGAAAACTTTCTTAAACAATACCTGGAACCCCTAGAGAAACTTTCTGCAAATAGGCCCCAAACTCTTTTGGAAACATGACTCACAAATCTTCTAATATTTGCAAATATACAAAACACTTTCAAAATAAAGCCAAAATTCAAACCTGCAGATTTGAATCCGCCCAGAAGTCAATCGATTGACTTCTCAAACTCAATCGATTGATTTTCCCAAACTCAATCGATTGACATCTGTGATTGGGATTAAACCTTATTTAACATGAACCATTCAATATATATATATATATATATATATATATATATATATATATATATATATATATATATATATATATATATATATATATATGCTTTTAACTTACAACCGGAAGACCCTGTCTCAAATGTTCAATAGCTTTAGCTTTGAAGTCAAAGTCCTCAAAGGCCAATGTACCTTCGCTTACCCAAATACCTAGAAACTGTTAATGCTTTTTTAAATCCTAAATATCCTAAAGGCATCATTAGGCCTACAAATCTTTAAAGGGTACTGATATTTACACTTGAAGATTGTACATTTGTGTGTCACCCTTAAAATTGTTGACTATCTTAAATTAGATGATGGAGAATTTTTTTTCCCAATCTTTTACACAACAGATTCAGAGATCATGGCCACCTATTAGACTGGTAGATGTTGATTTCACCAAACACACATCCTCAAAAGTGATCATAATCAAGATCCTACCATGAGAAGGCTTCTCGAATCACTTTTTGGGATATGTGCCATATGGAATCAACATTTGACCATCCAAAAGATGTACCATGATCTCAAGATCTATTCTAGAAAAATGGGAAGAAAAAAGATATCCATAATCCGATTCAAGGGAGTCAATAATGTCACAAAACCCCCTAACGGGGAATGTAGAATCTTCGGTTGTAAATACCAGTACCATCTTTAAAACTTATAAGAAGGCGGTACAATTTAAGCCTTTAAAAGTCTTATTGACCATCCAAATCCATATACTCTAAGGCCTCGTTCAGGTGTTTCCTGGTTTTTCCCAGAAAAGCTCAAATTCTTAGACACTCAGAATCCTGACAGATTCTTAGCAGACTCAGATTCCTGATTTTTCCCATATGCGTTCTTAAGTTACTCAGATTCCTGATAGATTCTTATAAAACTCAGAATCCTTTATTTTTAAGTTCTTCTCAGAAAATCCTCAGAATCGATTCAATCAGTGGTTATGCTATGACCGTAGAAACGTTATCTAATCATCGGTTTATGTGCCGTATTCGGATTTCTCTCAAAATTTACGGGCAACCAATCGAGATGGGGCTGAACTTATTTGATGGAGTCTTTTTTCGAATTTAATTTAATGACCATTACTTTTAAAATGGGCCACTAACACTACAAATAAAGATACCTACACGGACGGCTGGCGGCCGTCGACGTAGACTATACTAGCCGTCGGTAAAGAACATCGTCAACGACTGGAACCTCTATGTCGACGGCTTCCAGTCGTCGGCGACACATCCATCAGCGAATACATATGTCGACGGTTGCAAGCCATCGCCATAACTCAAATATTCTACGCCGACGACTCAGTTTTTTTTTTTTTTAAATAAATGCACCTACGCCGATGGCTGCAGTCCTTTTCATTAATGACTTAGTGCAATTAAAAAAAAATTGTTGATTATTAGTTGAAATACATTAATGACTTTAATGCTTGATAAAATCAACCATATCAAGGACGACAATTAAATTAAACTAAGTTCGTGCATCTCACTCGTATCAAGAATAAATCCTTCTTGAATATGGGTAAATCACATCCTAAGTTTAAAACTCCGACTAATATTTGTAACTATAACCATTTCAAATATTTTAATATGTCCTCAACATCTACTGTAAATGGTGATTCTTCTTGCAATGTACAAATTGGGAACAATAGGAGACAAGGTCTAGAAAACTAATTTTCATATTTTATCTGATGTTAATATATAAGCCAATTTAGAAAACACTCAAGTGCACAATCACCAGCACAAACTAAAAACAAAATATAAACATATGCATATCAATTAGGCCCTCACAAACATAATTGGCCTAATTCAAAGGCACCTCTACCAATCAGTAATTGGCAGCATCATCATCGCCGTCCTCCTCTGAAGAGTAGGACGATGTTAAGGTAAGTCTTGGGGAGCACGTCCCCGCTTCCAAGTTGTCGAACATATCCCGATGGTGAGGAGGAAGCTGATAAATAGAACCTGAGTTGCCAGAGTTGGAGGAAGACGAGTCGAGAATATAGACGGACGGCGGTGGTCGACTGCAGTGGTCATGCGGTGGTCAAGGTGGTCGAAGGACGGCTATACGACCCCGTTCTTGTCTGGTGCGACTCCGAAGTGGAGGGGGGCCAACACCATGAACTTGGGGGGGGGGGGGGGATGGCAGTTCAAATGGGTGGTGGTGCCGATGCGCTGACTAGTTGTGAGGTCGGGGCTCGAACCAGTGGGGGTGGTTGGGGTCGAACGGCTGGTGGGGCCACTGGTCGAGGGCCGAATCCGGGGGGAACCATGGGTCGCATCTGGTGGTGGGCCTGCGGCGGATCTAGGTCGATGACCTCGATCCGCCGCAGAGCAGTTGGGCCCGATCGGGACCCTCTTGGATGGTTGGAGGATGATGACCCTGGTGTTCCTGCCATTTCTGTACATTTGATATACATCTAAAACGTCAAAACATTATGTAAGAGAAATAATAAAACCTTCGATAGGTAAGAAACATAATATTGAGAAGTATGAAGAAATCACAGTGACTGCCATACATAAATAACTAAAGTGGATAGGAGGACGATAATAACTACACGTGCAAACATTCCACACATGCAATCTACATGCACACCAACATCTGGGGCCCTATCTACCACTCTATCCATTAATTGTCCTTGTTGGGTTATCGGAGGTACATGGCGATCTATGGGTGAGTTATATGAGGGTTCGTTTAGGTGTTGTCGTAACACATTCAATACTTCATCGTATGAATGGAAGGAGCGATGACGAGCCCCAGAAAAACCGATTACTTCCCTCGAGCATTCCTTCCAAGTTCGATATATACCCAGTTTCCTACCAACGAACACGACGTAATATTTACCCATATCTACAAAATACGTCAATTAGTTAGTGAGTGAAAGAGTGAGAAGTTGCTCATTTAATGATTTTAAGTTAAGAGTTTACAAAAAAATCATATAACCAACTGTACATTTAATATGTCAATCGTGATTGTGCGTGCCACATAATATTAGCTATATTATCACGGAATACATTCATCCATTCACGATTTGCAGGGGTTTGAGTGCAATGGATGTCAGGGTCTATCTCGTGGACCGAGTCATCAGATGGCTCTACTATACGGTCCTCTGGCCATTCTTCGAAGAACGGATCTTCTGGATTATCTAATTTTATAAAATTGTGTAAAATACAACATGCAGTGACTATTCTCACTTGTGATTGGATTGGGAACCTCGTGGCTGTTTTCAATATTGGAAACCGTTGTTTCAGTACCCCAAATGTTCTCTCAACCACATTACGTAAGGACGCATGTTGCTTGTTGAAAAGTTCTTGTGGAGTCAATGGAGGATTCAAGGTATTGAATTCTTTAATATGGTAGCTAGAAAGCCTCGCATGTTGGAATAACCGCCATCCACAAGATAATACTTGTTTAGTGGCACTTGAAGTCGATTTTGTGGTCTAGAGAGAGCACTTGCTAGAACTTTCGAATCTGGGGAAGACCCCTCCCATCCAGGGAGTACGTATTGGAATAGCATGTCGAACGATACGATACAAAGAACATTTTGTGATGTCGCATTGTGACGGTTATGATAACATTGTGAGTCCTGCCTGGGAACGGTAACATCAATATGTGTACCGTCAATAGCTCCTACAGCACCCTTGAACCATGGGTAAAACTTTCCATCACTACTAATCTCTGGGGGAGTTCTAGTAGTGGCCTGTTTCAGAAAATCTCCATGCAACTGTAAGATAGCGTCAAGTACGCTATTAAAACATAGGCTAATGGTTGAGCCCGAACGCTGAAATCTATCTTGGACGGTTCTATTTTTTTGATTTTGGGCTATAGTGTACATGAATATAGCAACTGCCTCCTCCACCTTCATCCTCTGTGTATCCTCCAACAGACCCCTCACCCTAAGGCCGTCATATAAACTTCTGAATGCGGGCGTGCGCATTCCAAAGAGTTCATATGCAATATCTGGATGCTTGCGAAGGGTTTCCTGAACGTATAACGGACCAGTGAGAATCGATGTGTGACGTCGTCGCCTTTTTGGTCGAAGTGTTAAGATGATGGCAATGGCGGTAATGACGAAGCCCACTGTACACATCGCAATCAAATCGTCATCGGATACTAGGGGAGGTGCCATTATACCTAAATGACAAAACCCATTCAATTTAATTACAATAAATTTTTTACATTAACTCACAAATTTATAAAATCATTATAATTTTTTAACATAAACATCAATAGGCCCATGGAGGTGGCCATGGCCTTCCACATAAGGCGAAGAGGTTGGATTGACGATGCTCTGAGCGCAACCCCATCACTATCTCAGCCGTTCGGCCGGACTGCTCAAATCTAACTAGGAGCTCCATAAACATAGAATGGTCAATAAAGTTGTTTGCTCTCATTTCTTGTAAAAATTCTAAAAACTGTTCATGACTGGTTCGAGGTGGTTCAAAGACAACCCGATTAGCGATGTTATCAAGAGTTGTTCGAAATCCCGCCAGCTGCTCAATAAGACCATCAGGGAGGTCTACACTCTTCCGTTTCCTTCCAGACCCACTTGAACTGGAGTTCCGAGTAGGGCGGGTTCGGGTTGTCGGGTTTGGACCACTCTCCACAGTTAACGGAGACTCTACATTGGTAGGTCTCTCTCATGAGGGGAACTCCTCATTTTCAAATACAGGGTGGTAAGAGTCCCCACTACCCTCATCGCCCATAGGAATAACACGCTCTTCGATAGGGGATCGACGATCCCTAGGGTGGAACTCCTCAGCCCCAGTGTATGTACTGTTTCCAAATAGAAGGCAAAGTAGTGCATAGTGTTGCACCATCCTACCCCGATAAACAACGGCCCAACTATAACCCTGAAGTCATATATGCTAGATTAAGTGACATGTTCATTATATGTAAGATTATTTAACTATTATTACGAAGTTAAAGTTCGAAGTTGCTAATTGGCCGATTGGTGAAATTATCCCATATATCAGGCTCCGCAATGACCATTTTGTTGGAGTCGTCCCAACCAAAACCACTAGTTTCAATGATTGTCTTCATTCTAAGGTAATTATTTCTCACTGTTTTCAAATGATTGTAGCATTTATCTCTAGTGAGTTCTTCAAGTTTGCCTTCGAAGCACTCCTTGGACTTAAGTTTGTCGGCCATTTCATGCCACACATTTTTTTGCCAAGAACCATTAGCTAGTTTTCGACGTAGATGGTATTGCTCAACAAGCTCTTCGATATAAGCCTTGTCTTGTTCCTCAATCCACGTGAAATTTCTTGAGGGGCCATCCTTATCGCGAGCAACACCTTTACCCTTACGGCTAGTCATTGGTGAAATTGTCCTAAAAAAGGATATATTTTTACATCAGATCAATAAAATCTGTTTGCCCCGTCTTATAATAGCAATGTCTGATGAAAGCATGGACTGATGTTGTATAAAACAACATGCACCAAACACATAAATCTATCTGCTTCAGTGTTAGTAATCAGTCCATGCTTTCAATAGCATACTCGAATTCAGCAGCACTATGCTAACTGCAGTGTTCACATCAATTATATGGTAGTTTTAAGGAACCTCAGTATCTCTGTTTTCCAAAACTGCCATATAAGAGTGTATGCATGGTAAAATTCATATTACGTTTAACTACATTTGTAGACTATATGTTGGCTACTCCAATACAACTCGCCCGCACTGTCATACATGAAGTATATAATGCAACTTGTTTTAAAGCATTACAATTATTATATCACTAATATTCCGTCCATTCCGTCCATCAATGACAACAACACACCTGCGGCTGTTGGTGGTCGGAGCTATAGGATCTGAACTGTTGTCTGCTTAGCTGTCAGAGAAAGAAAATAGTTTATAATATGAACTACAATATGCAGGATCAATCATTGATAATCAAAGAAATTATTTAAGTAGATAATAAATAAAAGTAAAGAACATCAATGGTCGACTATAGCTGATTATGAAGTGTTTAAGTAGGGATGCGAAGAAGCGAATGGTATTAGAAATATAGCAGGTATAGTGGCTGTTGGAGTTTCAAAAAAGCACATTCAATTCATTCATATTTTCTCAGTTTTCAGGAGAGAGGAGGAACTAGTTGTCCAGTTTGTTCCTATTGCAATGGCATTAACCACACAGGTGACCATTGTTGGACTTCAGTCCCCATTTGAAGACCAAGAAATCCTTTTAGTGTGCAGTTCATATATCAACTTCAGGGATGATCCTCAAGTTGTAAACTACGAGTATCTGTCTTGATCGAAATCATTTAATAAGTGTACCTCAGGATCTTATGCAGCAACTCGTTCCATGGCAAGTTGATTGCTGCTTCTATCTCACCTTCCAAATTTTCAGATTTATCTTTGCCTTTGTAGCCAATGGTTTCTTATTTTGACTGTAGAAACAGAAAATACCTCTGCCCTACCTGTTTAAAGAGGTCTAACATTTCCAATATAGCCTATTTAGATAGTGTTTGGCTTCTATCAAATCACAAAACGTTTGAATTGCTAAACTACTTTCCTTCCATTTGTCTTTCACAGCAATTTCTTCAAATTTTACTGAAAGGCCTTTTGAAAGGAATGCCAAGATATGCAAGCAAACAGAATGATTTCCATAGCAAACTAGATGCCATTCTTAAGAGCTATAACTTCTAAGAATTCCGCATTTTGAGCTAAAACATTCTTAATTCAATTTAACCACACTTGAACGAGGTAAGCCAAGTTCGAACCTGCGCCATGAGGTTGCAATATTGGCAACCTTCCATTGTAAGATATCGAAAAAAAAAAGAATATATTGAATAACATACGAAAACGGATCTATAATATAAAAAAAACGACACCATAGAAACCGATACGCGGCTCAAAAACTGAGTTTATATAGCAGTACAATGGCTAAAAAAATCAATTAATAAGTAAATAAAAAGTAGCAGAGTGACCCACCTGCATAACAAACAAGCACTGACATCACTCATTAAAATAGAATCACTCATTAAATTGGCTATTATGTGCTAAAGTGTCACATGGCACCTGAGTATGTGGGATAAGGGTTTCTAAGAAAGTTTGAAACACTGCCATCCATGACAGTGCTAAGTAGCATGAAAAATAATAAATTAGAACTTAAAACAAATTGGCTATTATGTGCTTTTCTAGGCAAAAAAATGATTTTTATCTCCTCTTTATAAGCCTTTTGCCATATGTCACTTGACCAAGCTGTAAAATAAATGGAGCACAGAAAGAGGCCCTGATGAAAAATTGGACTCATTGGAAGTGCTAATTACATCTCTATTAAAGAACGTATGGAGCAAGATCAGTCATGATGGTGCCAAGAACCACACAGAACCCCCTTTTTGTCTAACTCTAGAAATATCTCTTACACAAAGAGCACTCAAACTAGAAGGATTATTTGCTGGAAAATAAGGCTCTTTGTTTGAAATTGAGATTTTTTTCTCCACGAACTTTGATATACAGTAAGAAAGCTCACATTTTTGGCAAAAAATTTCGCATAAAAGAGATCAGAGAATTGAAACTGAATGCTCCTAGTTGAAATCTGCAATGCTAGTAATCTAAATCTTACTTTCGCATAAAAGATGTCGGTAAACTGTAATTGACAGCTTGTAGTTGAATTCAAGAAACCTAAGGTTGATTGCTGAAGGATGATTAAGGACCATCAAGTACATTGGTCCTCTTCGATATCAATAGCTGACAGGAACGACCAAAGGCGATAACCAGAGATTTGAAACCTCAATGGGATGAGAAATTATGCCCAACCTGAGCTGTAACTAAGGGGCCTTTACCTGAGCCAATAATAAGGAATGGTAGAACATGCTTTGGGTGGATCATATTGTTAACCAGAATAAGTACATATAAGAGATGTGAGCTCCCCAAAATGAAGATCTATTAAACCATATTAGTTAAAACTTTTGAGGAATAGAGAGATGTGTGCTCCTAAACCAAAATTTTCCAAAAAAATAAAATTTAGTGAGAAAACTTCTTATTTCAAAGAAAGTGAGGAGTTTGAACTATATAGTTGTCGCTATATATCCGATGCTAGTCAGGAATTTGACCTATATAGCTGCTGTTTTATATATATATATATAGCTGCTGCTACTGCTATCTATCTTTGCTTCTGGTTTACTCTTCTGCTTCTATAAATAACTATATAATTCTATATATCTCTGTGGCTTCTGCTATATAGTTGTTGCTGCTATATAGCAGATGCTTTACTCTTCTTCGGATATATAGTTGCTGCTATATATAGCTGATATATATAAAGAGCTGTTGCTGCAACTAAAGCTTGATTGAGACTGTAGCAGTATCAAGTGGAAGCTACAACTAAAACTTCATTGGGATTGCAGCAGTCCTTAAAATTTGATTGAGTCTACAACTGTTATACACATAGATGCTACTATATATATATATATATCCTTGTACTCTCATTGGGATTACAGCAGTCCTTAACTTTAGCAAACAGTGCATATTGTTATACACATAGCTACTGCTATATATATATATATTTATATATATCCTTCTACTCTCATTGAGACTGCAACAGTCCTTAACTTCAGCAGACACTGCATATTCCTCATACATTGATGACATTGTAGGGATTATATAGATGGTCAGATCCAAGAGTACCGATAAAATAATATTACATTTTATGGCAGATCAACTAAAGTCAAATATCTACAAATAAGTATCAAATAGACAAGTACTAAACATCCATGAAAGTGTTTATTAAAATCAAAATTAATAGTTAACACATTAATACCAAACAAATTGGTACTAAATATCCATAAAGAAGTACCTCAAAATAAACCAAGATGTCTTTTCTTTGTGGATCGGTATGACTACATGAAAGTTAAGAGAACTAAATCTAAAACACTCAACTATAAGTCAATTCCCATAAGTAATAAAGCAACCACAAATAAGTTAATGCCCCTAATGCTTAAAATGCTTTTGAGCTTAATGCATGCACAAAGCCAAAAGTTTGAAGGAGTTCAGAGAATAAACGCTAATACTAAAAGTAAATTAAACAAATATGTTCATTAATAGTCCTCTAGGGAAAACTACATATACTCTTCCACCCTCCAATCTATGTTGGGTCATTGCTACCAACATTATCCTGGTCATCTTTCTCTTCTATAGCACTTCTACTGCCTCTTTTGAACTGATCTCTTGTACTTGCTCCCTATCTTGTTGTTGACTTAACCCACTCTACTTCTTGGGCTACATGCTATAACTTTTCTTCGTGGCCTTTGCAATGCGTAAACATTGTATAGAGCCCTCATAGCAACATGAATATAACCCAAGCAGCAAGCGTTAGCAGCATGAATATAGCTGATATATATAAAGCCCTCATAGCAGCATGTGTTAACATTGTATAGGCCTTTTCTTCCTGGCCTTTGCAATTCGTCCATGAACTTTTTTTTATATTTAACCCAAGGGTTTTTTAGGATATAAGAGTTATAGATAAAATATGAGATCTTCTAATAAGAAGTTTGAGTAGAGTTTACTTTTTATTGCTTATATTTATCCCAAGTTGTGCAAGGAGCAAAGAAAACTGTAAATAACATATTGCAAAGAGCAAATAAATAAGTAAGAAAAACAACAAACAAAACTTCACACCTGAGAGCTTGAGCTGCTATAATGGTGAATTGAAGTAGTAATATGGGAACCTTTAAATAGAGAATACCAGGTGGGAAGATATGAGAGAATTAATGAAGGTAGAAGTCCTTTAGTCAATGTAGCTGTAATTCTGACCATACCCAAGCCTATATTTGACTTCCAGATCGTTATAAAATCAAGCTACCTCCCTAGTTCTTAGTGACTGAAACAGAGCCCCTAGCTGAACATCAACATGTGACCTATGGTACTCGATGTAGGGGGGAAGTGTTGTCTCATCACCAACACTGTCTACAAAACGTAGGTGATGGTCAGTTCAACTGCCAGCTTGTAGGTGACAGTCTACTAAGCTACATTGCTCAAGCAATTGAGGAAGAGACTTGACTCTCTGTTGAGCACCAACTTCTACCACTTTCTAGGTGGTACTTGCTGTGGAGCTGCAAATAGGTGGTACTGTGTTCAGATGCTTGTAGCTGGTACTCCTTGTACAACAATAGTTTGGACCAATGGAGCTCTTTAGGGCAGTCAACAAAGCCTAGTGATACTTTTTGTTGAGAAAGCAAGATAGTTGCCTGCATAATGAATGCCAATTAACCATTATGATATCCATTAAGCAGTGGTACTTGTTGTTCAGAAAACAAATAAAGAAGATAGATACGGACTTATGGAATTGGTAGAAGCAAAATAAATTGAAAAATTGCCCCCACTATCTATAAGAAACTATAATAATTGCCCTTGGCTTTTAACAACAACAACACCTACAACAGGAGCCTTCAATTATATACTTGGTTTCCATTGTTTAAGAGAGCAACCGCTAGACCTCTTGTTCCTTTTAACTTTTCTATTCTTTAGAACTGATCTCTCATATGTTGAGTACATATATATATATATGAAGTTTATGTTGCCCGGTCTCCAATACCAAGTATACCTGTAGTCAAATAAAGTATGAGCTACTCTCTGCTAAAGTAGCATAGGAAGTACCATATACTAAGTAGTCTCTGCTAAAGCAACAAAAAAAGAGGACTAGAGGAGTCTGTCTATGGAGCTAGTAGCAGAGGAAGAACTGTTGCTAAGACATGATTTATATAATTTTATTATATTTTTCTTCATTAAGTAAATACATCAAACATCATGAGTGCATAATCTAAACATATATGAAGGAGAAGACTCATAACAAGGCAACAATCATAACAAGGAGGAGAAGAAGAAAAAATAAAATTAGACAAATATGGAACGGATATGAATGTATTCTTTTTAGTCAAATTTTCCTTTATATTCAACACATCAAAATCTGTTAATTAATCCCCCATCCATGAAATAAATTATAATCACAAATTAAATTTATTTGGGTTTTTAACCCAGCTGTAAAAACAATATGCTCAGATCTTTCAATCCCCTGCAAAAATTTACAGATACAAGAGAAGACATACCTGAAAATAGTCGTTGGAAAATAGTTGGGTGGATTATTAATCCCCAGTTCTTCCTTTGGCTAAGTATACTGGCAATAGGGAAATCTGAGCTCAGATTCTGAGCCTTTCCGACCCAGTTCCTCTGACACTCAATTGTCGCTATCGCTCAGATTCACGCAAAAAGCGCCAGCCCCAATGCAAACTCCCTAACAGCAGATTCACGCAGAAAAGCTTCGATTCTGTCTAAAATCTGAGTTGAAACTTAGATTCTGAGAGAAATGGGGCTCTCAAACGAGGCCTAAACCTCTTGCTCCCGCATGAGCCTAAATAATTTGAAATTAACTCAAAAATGCCTTTAGTCATTGAGCGTGGATCCACATTATGACTAGGATTGTAAATGGGTTGGGTCGACCCAATACCTGATCCACTCAACCGGATCTTCTTACCAGGTTGAGCACATAAACTTGACCTAACGGGCTTAGTCAGGATGAAGCATTTGATATGGGTCAGGTTGACTAAAAAGTCCGGCTATCTGACTGTCTGATATCTGCTACATGATCTCAAGATCTATTTTGTGGCAGATTTGGGTGAAACATGATCTCCATCATCTACTCCGAAGCAATAATGATTTTCAAGGGGTCTTGGACGTGGGCGCCTCCCCATTTAATTTTTAATGGGTAAGCTGGGATTGAATCAGTGATCTTGAGGTTGCAATATTGTCAACTTTCCATTAGGCTACAAGCCAATCCCATCAGGCATGGTTCAAAATTTTGGTCGAAATGTTTCGGTTTAGGTCCCCACCGAAAATGAAACGGAAACCTTAAATTTCGGTACTTTTCAATACTGTAGGAAGATTTTGGCTGAAATTTCTGTTTCAGTCCCCACCGAAACCAAAACGAAATCTGAAATTTTGAACCTTGCCATCAGGTACAACCCACTTCTTAAACTGATGAACTGAAATTGAAACAAAATCCGAAATTTTGAACCTTGCCATAAGGTACAATCCACTTCTTAGACTAATTCTGCTCAACGAGTTTGGGAGAATTAATTTCACGTTAAAATGGGTGAAATTCCAAAGCTGCTAAAACCCACTTTTGGATTCCATATTTCGGGGAATGAGTTTCAGCTAAAGCGGGGCTCCGAGTAGCATTCCTAAACATGGCCTCTTGCAAGACACTAATGTTTTATAGCAAGTTCTGACCATCCTGATCATCTTGTAAACACCAAAATGGTGTTTAAATAAATGTTAAGCAGTAAGAAATCTAAGCCGTCAAAGTGATAGTTCATATATTGAACGACAATCACGTTTGAGTGTGATGTGTGACATAGGATTCAAGGATCAATTTATGGAGATTTGTGATATGTGGAATAAAAAATGACCCTATGATAGGTGAGAAATAATCTCAAGATCTCTTCTGAAGAAGATCGGGGTGAAAAATACTCTCTATCGTCTAATTCGAAGCAATCAATGGTTTTCCGATATGAGCGCTTTCAGAGAATGTGTGGGCGCTAATAGAGGTACCCAAAAAATTATTTAGAAACTCCATAAAAATTATTAAGAAAGGCTAAAATATAGTCTCTAACAATTAGAATGTGTTTATATGACGACCGAGACCCACATGCCATAATATTGTCTGGTTCTGAGTTTAGGTCTTCGCTCTGATTTTAATTTTATTTCTAGCTTGGGCATAAGTCTTTACTCAAAATGCATCATTACATGTAGTGTCCCTAATCACATATAGCCCAGGATGAAGACTTTTCTCTATCCAACATGAGACTATTGCAATTTACTTAAAGGATGTAAAGGTTATGACTACATTTAAACGCCTTAAATACAATAGTCACAAATACTACAGTTAAGCAATACTTTTAAACACGTTCCCAAATCTAAAGCATATAAAGATGTTGAAAATATCTTGAAGTCACCTTTGATAGACCATCTTAAATGTTAAGCTTTATCTAAGGATTAAATTTTCGGGTTAAATTTCGATTTCAGGCATGACCGAAACCAAAATTGAAATATGAAATTTTGGATCCCATACAAAAATATCAAAATTTTGGATTTCGGTTTCAATGAGACTGAAATAAAAAATTTGAACCAAAATTTTGGTCATTTCAGCCAAAATTTTGATCCATAATTTTATCTATTTTATTTAAGATTTGCTTTCAGAGTCTTATTTCTCCAACTTAGTGAAAAGCCAACTCTATGCAAGTGCAAAAGAACTATAAAAAGTAGAAGGGACATGAATGAAAGATAAAGGTACGTCTTCTCCTCAATCTAAACTATTCCGATCTGCTATTTGGATCGACCCAGATACACCTTTTTCGTCAGAGACTGTAGCAGATTAGAATAAGGAAGAAGATGATACACCTATATAATTTAAAATTTTAAATATTTGCATTTTTCTATGTTTACGCGATGTGAAACGAGATTTATTCTGATCCAAACTATTCTGAGCTGCTATTTGGATCGACCCAATTACACCGTTTGATTTGAAGGCTACAATATAAAATCGATGGTTCCAAAGATAGATATGAGAAAAAGGCGATATCGACTCTGTACATAGTCGGTACCGATCATTTTAAGAGTCGTCATCGACTCTGTACAAAGTCGTCATCGACTCTGTACAGAGTCGTCATCGACTCTATACAGAGTCACCATCGATTATATAAAAAATAATAAAATAATAATAATAAATAAAAATTATGTAATCGATGACGATTCTGTATAGAGTCGTCATCGATTACATAAAATTAAAAAAAAAATTAATTAATTAATTAAATAATTTTTTTTTTATATAATCGATGGCGACTCTGTATAGAGTCGATGACGACTTTGTACAGAGTCGATGACGACTCTTAAAATGATCGGTACCGACTATGTACAGAGTCGATATCGACTGTGTACAGAGTCGATATCGCCTTTTTCTCATATCTATCTTTAGAATTATCGATTTTATATTGTAGCCTTCAAATCTGACGGCATAGATCTCATTTCACATCACGTAAATATAAAAAAATGTAAATATTTTAAATTTTAAATTATATAGGTGTATCCTCTTCTTCCTCATTCTAACTGCACAATCTAAAAAAGGTGTATCCGATCTGGATTGACCAAATAGAAATTAAAAATGAAAGACTTTATAAGTTTAGACTTGGACTTTATCGATTAATTAATGGGTAAAGGTGAAACTACTCCTGACTAAAGAAACTGTCTCGACAGAGCCGGTCAGGTAAATTTCCCAAAGATTAAAGGGAGGTAAAACTTACATATTTGTACCATACCACATGATTGAATGAAAGATTCTACGGTTAAAAGGTTAAAGGGAGGTAAAACTTGCATATTTGTACCATACCAAATAAACACTCCATGTTTTTGGGTTATATGCCACATCAACCACCATTTAAGTTGTTTGATTAGAATTAGAAGGCCGTGAGGTAAAGTTGGCACAAAAAATATCTCTGTCGTCAATCTCTCGTGCAAGTTGTAGCTCCAACGTTAAATAAGCTTGATAATTATACCAAGCCATAATGATACCACCATCACTTATAAATGGATAATGGGCAAAGGACTATTTCTAGGTTCATGATCCTCACCACAAACCAATTATTCACCGCTAAACCCCTCACCAAACACTAAATATACCTTTATTAATCTCAGTTAAAAACTGATGACTGAATCAAATGATTGAAATTGTTTTTTTCCAATTTTCCATACAATAGATATTGAGATCATGAGTTGATCATAAGACATTTTGATTTTGATTCACATCTAAAAAATAAACATGGTCATGACATACATCAAATGTGGTTGTTGGATTACTTTTCGGGATGCGTCCACATAGAATCAATATCTGACCGTCGTCTTATGATAAACCTATGATCGCAAGATCCATTGGGTGAAAGATAGGGACTAAAAATTATCTCCACCGTTAGATTCAAAATAGAGTCAATGATTTTAAGCTGTTGTCAGTAAAGGTTTTCTAAAAGGTGAAGGTCAGAGTATATACCCATGCAACTTATACCAGCACCACAGCGGATCATGCTCGCATCATCTTAAAGCACGTGAGATTTGGAAATATAAGAAGCGCACGAGGGCACTTTCGTCATCAGGGGATCCAAATATCTAAGTCGGTTCAAAAAAGCCCTAATATTTGTCCAATACCCTTTATTGCCGCGCGGGCTCCAGCCAACAATAAACCAAATTTAAACAAAATTTCAAATCCTTCGTTTCACTTATTGCTGCGTTCCCTATTAATAACGTCGTAACGGCGCGTCACGGTTTTTCCTCTACGAATCCCAGCTCTCCCTGCTTCTAAAAAACGAATAGAAACCCTAGCTAGGGTTTTGGGGTTTGTAGCTCGCGCCTCTGGTTCTTTTGATCTTCGATTCATCGATCGCCATGGATTCATTTGGAGGAGCTCGCAAGAGGGGAAAGCCTGATGGTGCCTTAAATGGAAACGGTGGAGTGAAGCGATCCAAGCAAGGTTTGTCTCTCTTGATCACTCGGATCTTTGCCTTTTGATTTAGTATATTTAGGGTTTGAGTTTTTTGAACTGATTTGCATTAATTTTATATCTCTTTTATGGGTTTATGATGATACAGCGAGTTGTCTGGTTTAGATTTTAGGGTCTTAGGTTGTCTGAAGAACTTACTTAATGGTAATGCAGCTAAGGGTTTCTAGGGTTTGTATCAATCATTAAAAGTGTTTCTTAGGGTTTTGTAGCTTCATTCGAATGTTGATATTTTTTGTGCTCATTGGCTTTTATATCGAAATCACTGTGTGGATTATATCCATGGGTTCTACTTGTCTCAAAGAAAAAATAGAAATCGTGCAGGATACATTACTTGCACACTCAATGTGTGTTGTTGAACACAATTTTAATTTTTTTTCCCCGTTCCACAGCACATGCGTATCTTGCACATTATTACAATTGCTATGGGTATGATTGCTATTTTATAAAATAAAAAATATAATTTTGTCTTAAAATTGTGTGCAATGATACATTGTATGTGCAAGTAATGGCACCCTTTAGAGGTTATAAACCGTTCATTTAACAGTATAATTTTTGGCCATTTCTCTTCCTAGTTTTGGGGTTAAATGTTTCCCCCTTTCATGTGGTGTGCATTATTCCTAAGTGACCCACTTTAGTATTATTCTTATGTTTGTTATCTTATGCCGTAAGTATTTCCCAAAGCCCAAATCCTAAACCAGTGCATCTAAATTTAAAAAATCTAAACCCTAAACGGTGTTACAAAGAATATCCTTTTCGTTCATTAGCTTTTTACTGTTTTATTTGATTATGGAAGGTACCAGTGAGATGTATTTAGAACTGTATTTGATAATCTTGGGTAGTATATAGAGCTCACAGATTATTAACCTTGTTTTTTTTGGAGACGCGTCACCTTCATGTATTTACTGGGTGTTTTAAAACCATTTTGTTATTTAAAAAAATACTATTAATCTTTGTCTATCCTATTCATAATGGATTTCAATCTTTTGTTGCTATCATACAATTGGAGTGGTTTTTTTTTCCTGAGCATTGGGTGTTGCCCACTAAGACAGGTGATCTCTGGTAGTGAATCCCACTTCTTGGAAATTGAAAAAATGTCTCAGCGATTTATATCCAAAATTCTGGTCCCTCCTAAGTTTCTTACTGTAAAAGCAATATTATTGGAAATCTATGACTCAAGATTTTCGGCAGCACCGGTCACTGAATATTTCCAGCTATCTGTCTGGAAAATAAGCAGAAACTACTAAAATACATGCATATACTGTCGTCTATGGAAAACATGTCTCACTTAAGTCTACCCAAATCAGTTTTCTATTAGCCTATTCCTGTTCCTGCCCGATTCTGAAATTGAACCTGAGTTTCCTTCTATCATAATGTGAGAGTTACACTTAACTCATAAAAAAACCAGAAGAAAAAGAAATGAAGAAGAGAGCTATGTATTTTACTAAAAGATAATTTATCTTCGAGCTCAAACCTCAAGATGTCATCTTATGACATTAAATGCACAAGAACAGGTCCTGTCTTAGTGCACAACACCCTATATGCTTTTTCTAATGATGTAAATGATGTTATCTATACTATGTATATCTTGACTCTTGAAGCGTCAAGGTCGAGAGAATTCACAGAAATTTTAACTGAGAAAACGTAATTTAATGTCCTGTAACAGAAACGGATTCATCTGGTATAGGAAGCAAATCGAAGCCATGCACCAAATTTTTCAGGTTCTAATCTTAACCTATTCTAAGATCAATTATCGTAAATGCACCTTTGTAATTTTATAAATTCTAATATTACAACTTTTACACGCAAAGATAATATTTTCGAGGCTAATGAATTGGGAATCTAAGTTGTGATACAGGTTTGTACTTCTTGTCGCTCTAATCAAGTAACAACAAAGAGTATCAAACAGAGATAATGGTTGATTTACGAGGATACATATGGTTTTAATCACTTTCCAGGCAACAGTAACTTGAAAGCAGTTGGGACAAGAAAAATCCCTTATATAAGGGTTTTATTTTGCAGCAATAGATTTTACAGAGAGATATATCTTTAATTTAGATAATTGATTAAAAATCCTTGAAATCTAATTATGAGATTATCACTCTAGTTTTCAGCGTAGGAAATAATATCCAGATCGTATGCATGTTGTCATTCATATTGGATATTTAGCTAGCGATGTGATACATCTATTCGTACATACTGCTGGATGAGAACCACACGTAATTTTTTTTACATTGTATCATCCAATCCAATCTTTTTTTTTTTTTTCATATCGTGTTTTTTTTGTCGGTGTTCAATATTCAATATTAGTACTAAAATCAGTAGTTTTAATGATCTGAAAAATTCGATAAATTATTTATATTTTGTTTGATAGCTCCAATGATGATAATTTAAGTTTTGCTAATTTTTTAATTAATTGTTTTAATTGATAATAATGTACAATTACTTGTGTGTGTTTTAAAAAAATTGTGGCACACCTTGTGCAACTATACGTTATCCAAACTACATACAAATAATTTTTTTTTACATCATCCATTTTTTTATAAGGTTGAATTTCTAGAATCAATAGGTAAATTTATATCTTGTATCATACCCTTTGAGACCGATTTTGATACTTTTTGTTCATTTTTCTTAAGGCATCTTTTATTTCATTCTAGAATCTATATGTCCCTGATATCCTACTCTATGGATATGTCCATTTTCTTTTTCATCAGCATTTGAGAAGATGAATCTTGGGCTTTCACTAGTTCCTAAATCGTAAGTCCAATATAATGCAACAAAAAATTTTAATCTACTGCAAAGTCCAAGAAAGATGACTAGAGAAAATGGGAAGAAGAAGAATTGGAAGAAAAGAAGAAAGAACAATAAAATCCAAAATTTATTGTTGAACAGTCTTTAGTACAACCTTCAATCCCATCATTTCTATGTTTGGCCATCTTCAAGATCCTTTTATTATTTTATTTTAGTGTACAACGTTTATTCCTTTTATTTGAAGTAGGTTTAGTTTCATTATTATTTGAGATTTATTTGTTGTTTGTGGAAAATTAGGATATATATATATATATATATATATATATATATATATATATATATATATATAAAATTAGAAATTATAGTTAAATTAGGATTTCTATTTTTTTTTTTTTTTTTTAATCGGTACCATGGCATTTATAGTAAACAAAAAGAGAAAGTACATACCTTAGGGGTAGCTAGCAACTACCCAACAAAAAGAAAAAAAAAGGAAAACTAACCCTCGACAAGAAACCCCTGGAGCAAGATACCCATAGAAAGCACCAGAACTTCACCAAAGGAGGGAGGGGAAAGGCTAGGGAGAAGTAGGGGGCAGGGTGGTGGCGATTTCTAATTTATAGGTTGTAAAAAACTATTTTAAAAGCTAGTAGTGTTGGGATTTGGTTTAGCGTTTAATGATTTTTTTTTTATTTTGTATTTTTTGAGCTTTTTGAGTAATTATTTATTCTGGTTAGTATTTTGTGTACCCACCGGTTCACTGGCGGGGGAATTTTAATGGGATACTATCGTGGAAGACTAATTTCATCCTTCCTGCGGTTTTACTAGTTTTGTCAAAACTAGTACCCTCTGAACTGGTTATCATGCTCCACCCCCTCAACACATACACACACACACACACACACACACCATATGTTTACGTGGTCTTGGTGAAGTAGATGATATCTGGTAACATATTGTTGCTTGGTTTACATTTCTTTACTTGGCAGATAGATTGCCTGGCGCAACTGTAGGTATGTCGAGAGAACCCTCAACATGCTGCTCGAAGAGAGGCGTGGTTGAGACAATCATTATGAGGTCTCAAATTTCCACAACGAAACACATCCTGAGGGCTTTGTAGATTGGCTAGAAAGCATTGAAAATTCATGTCAATGGAATTTTTTACTAGAGGATCGGAAAATAAAATTTGTAAACGATAGATTAAAGGGCCATGCAAAGATTTGGTGGAAACGGTTGAATGAGATGCTACGAAGAGAAGAGACATGCCTATCCGAACGTGGAACACTATGGAAGGAAGCTTTGTCAATGTTTTCTAGTTTCTATCATGTGGTTGCTATCACACATATAATCGGCAATTGGATGTGGTTTTGGTCAAAGTTAAGTAGTAATATTACAAGAAAGAGATGCTTCAATGGCCAAGTTGCAGGATGGACAAGGATCAGCAGGCAGATTGCAAAATAGTCGAGGATAACCAATCAGATTGAGAGGTCGTCAATGATATATTAATCTGATTGAAGATCAATTGCTGAAATTTAAAATGATACAAGTCAACGGTCAATCCTCTTAAAGAAGATAATGGTTTGGTTGAGATAAATAAGTCGTCAAAGTCCCAAATCAAAACTTTGATCGACGATCAATGTCCGTTGGGATGTAAATAGTTTTAAAGGCTTAGATCTGATTATCGAGGTTAATCGATGGTTGGTGATTAAGCCGGATGATGGTCTCAAGGTGGGTGAAATATGAGATCTTTATCTATACCAACAACCAAATTGTTGGTAGAATTTCTTGATTGAGCGAATGAGAATTTATTTATTTATAGTGTGGAATGTGGATTCTCCCTTGGGTTTTTCTTATTTAAAGCGGCCATTACTCGTGGACTCTCATAAGTTACGAACATTACCCCGTATGTACTTGGAGTTTGGAGGGGTGGACGAATGTAAACCTAACCTCTGCCTGCCTTTTACACACAGTTCTTGCCCTCCAGACTTGATCTGCATCTTCATGCTTGACATGGAAGTCTTTTACCGTTTTGTGTCTAAATTATGGTTTTTATCTCTCTTCTAGTTAAATTGTTTAGTTGAATCCTTTTTAGTTTCTACTTAATTTCAAATTCTTTTCATCTTATTTGAGCTTCTTCCCTCTTAACTTGTGAGGAACTGCTTGTATTAAGCTACTCTGGAGATGTTGCATTTAGAATTATGTTTACAAATCTTTTATTTCCTTCCAGTTTTTAGTGATGCCCCTTCTTGTATTTAACCCATACTACACATTAGAATTAAATTCTATGTTGATTTGGCTTTCAATTTGGATTTTATGGGCACAACTCAATAAAAATATTTTAGCACAAATTAGAAAATTAATAGAGGGCTTGCCATTTTTTGTCTCTACTGTGACGAGAATTTTATGGTACATAGTTGAATAATTGTTGTGAGAGATCATTATTGGGAGTGTTGTTATCTACACAATACTTATGGTAAGCTTAGAGGCGTCCTCTTTTTGTGTTTCAATGCTTTTTTTTTTTCAATCTGAGTTTCTTATTTGAAATCATAGGACACTAGGAATAAGGGATTCTTATGTAGAGGTGTTCTATTTATTGGAGGATTTTAGAATTTATGTAAGGATACATTTCTATAATTCATTAGTGCAATATGAGGCACCATCTAGTCATCTACCACCATCATTATCACAATTTTATCCTATCTATTTGGCGTTGGCTTTGCGAGGCCTATTTATCCACTCATTTCTGTCCAGCAATAAATTCTCTATAACTTCACACCCTTGTCCCTTCTCACTTGTTCCCTCCAGGTCTTCATTGGTCTTCCTTTTCTCCTACTTCCTTGTGCTTGTAGCGTTTTAACCTGTTAAGGGGCCGTCAATCATCCTTTTGGAAATTGGAAATGTGTCAGTTAAGATTCATGACATTAACTATTCCTTAACTTTTTTTTCCTCAACTGTATGAGGGGCCATTAGTTGCATCCTTTTTCTACAATTGGTTTCCAGTTTCAAATTGTTCTGAGACACTTGTGTATAATATTTTGTGCGTCTTACAAATAGAATGCAAAGGTCTTCTTTTTTCTATTAACTTTTAAAATGGCATGTTGGTTGCATTGTATTTTTTTTTCAATATAATAATGCTTGGAAGGGTGTACGAATTTTTTTTTTAGAAAATTTGAAGTTGACCAATTAAGGTGAATGATGGATGAAGATCATATAGTTTTGGTGAAAGACAGTGAGATAAAGAATATATAGAAAAGATATATTGAATACTTGTTAAATACAAAATATGCAAGGGAAGCGGAGCAAGTAGGGAATCCAAATCAACATATGGTTATCAAAATGTCCAAAGCATAGATAAAATTACCTTTTGTGAAGATAAGAAAAGGAAAAGCATTATGACCAATTGGAGCACCCCTCTTGAACAGGGGGTGCAAATGGGTCGGTTCAGGATCAACCCATTTATTAAAACCCTTAGCCCAACTGCGACCCAACCCGTTATTGAAACCCTCAACCTGAACCCATCCTTACCTGATCACCAAAAACCCAGGTCGGGTTGATTGGTAAAGCTTATTAAAATTTAAGGTAGATAGTTGGGTCGGTTTTGTTCGGGTCAAGAAACTTCAACCGGACCTGATAGTTTGGAATTTGAAGCCCAAACCTGACCAATGGTGGGTCGGGTGTTGATCCGACTGGTTTGCACCCCTAATGTTGATGGTATTATTTTTATTTTTTTTGTGGTGGGGGGGTGGATTTTTGGTGACCGTGACCAAATTGTTTAGTAAGATATTGAGAAGAAGGAAATTTTCAAAACAATAAAGAAGGAACGCTGTTGTCTATTTTTATAAGAATAAATGAGGTATCCAAATTGTGCTAATTATCAAGGTATTAGATTTATGACTCATATTTTTGTGAAAGTGGAACAACATCTAAGACAAGAATCCAATATTTCTAAGAGCCTATTCGCATTTATGCTAGGAAAGTCGATAACAATCCTTTTTATTTTTATCGAGGCAACATATGGAAGAGTTTAAAGCAAGCATTGAAATATGTTCTTTAAGCAATTTGGAGGAAGCCTATGATAGGATGTCAATACAAGTAATCTGCTAGATGCTAAGGAGGAACTGCAATCCTAATGATTATATTAGTATTATTCAGAAATATAAGGAGCAATTACAGTGAAATAAATGCGTCTGAATAGAGAATTGGATTTCTTGTAAAGGTTTGAGGACTTAGTTGTTGGGATCAGTTATGGATGAATTGACAACTTAAATAGATCAGTGGCCCATTGTATATGTTTGTGGATGACGTGCTGCTAATTGGGTAGACAAGTGGCCCATTGAATACTGATAATGTCTCTAGTATCGATTTTTTACCCTAAAATTGGGGAATCTTGAGAGCAAGATGGTTGTTAAGCTTGTTATAGTTGTGTTCCTCTATGAATTCTGTAGTGTTGACTGTTGAGCGATGGATATCCATCTATCCCTAGCAGAAAAGACATGTATGTTAAGGATGTTTAACTTATGTTACGGATGGTTAACTGTTTTGGTTATACTTAAATTTATGAAATCTCACCTTGCTGTTGGGAATTTAGAAAATCCCATCTAAATATCTTGTGGAGAGGTGAAGGTGATAAAAAAGTGTACTGTAGTGAAAATGGACAAGATTATCAATCCTCTGGAAAATCCCCGCAAATCAGGACGTGTGGAGAATCTCAAACGATTTGAATCATGGTTCTTTCTCATAGGTAACATGAGAGAAGAGGATAATTTTTGCATTTGGCCCAACCAAAGTGGTTGTTTGTGCAATGTGAAAGTTCAGAAAGGGGCGCACATGTGTGTGTTCTTACTATTCAATTTCTACAGATTCAGTCCTTTTTATGGTTCAGAATTCTATTTGTTCAGCATACCTTTTCTCTATGAAAATATATTTAGGCGGGCAAAACCTTATTATTTTTTATTTTTGTTTCTTGTATATCTCTATGAAAATGCTGTAAGGCTTGTTACCCAAAAGTGGCCGTTTTAAGAGTGTCATGATACTTGTTACTCGAATTGGTCTTATGTAAGGAGTGTTGAGGCTTGTTGAAAGTCCGTGGTGGTGATCCAGTATGTGCCTTCAGGTATTGGGATTACTTTTGGGCAACCAAATATGTCGTGATCCCAATCGGTTTTTTATCCAATGTGGTTTTTGTTGCGATTCCATAGAAAGGAACTTATTGGGATCATTGTCTTAGCAAAAATAAATGAAATTACACCGCCAGCGATAAAAAAAATGATGATCCTATTGGATTTCGTTTTATGGTGTTATTATTTCATTGCATTTATTTTTTAATCATAGCTCTCTTAGTTGCCAAGGGAAATGCTTGGAACCCTTCCCCCTTAGGTTCCAATTCTATCATGGTCTTATTTCAACATCATTCAAATATTAGGTTCCCAATTTCATTTTCTTTTCAAAGTCGGAATTTATGAATTTACTATTCGTAAGACCAATCATCAGCTTCTTAGGCTGATTCAAACACAATCTCTAGGTCACACAATGGAAGTGTGACAATATTGCAACCTCAAGGTCGCAGGTTCGAGCCCAGCTTATCTAACACAATCTCTATTCTAAAGATTTTGTGAAATATTTCAATGGAAAACAAGAAAATGAAGTGCCTATGCATGTTTTGTTTGTGAATTATGACAAGTCGTTAACACAGTCTCTTTTGTGAAATATGACCAAGTTCGAGCCCAGCTTATCTAACACAATCTCTATTGGAATTTGTGAATATTTCAATTGCAAACAAGAAAAAGACGCGCCTATGCATTTATTGTTGTTGTTCTTTTCTATTATGTCGACATCACGTTGTTTCGAGTTTTGTGTGCTTTTTGGAAGGAACATAATCTAATGATCGGGGGGTTTTTAATTCAAACATGAACAAAGGACTCTTCTTGTAGCTCTTAGTATGATCCGTTCACCACACGCCGTGCTTTAGAGTCATTAAGTAATCTTCTCTAGTTGTAGATTGGATGCTTTGTTGTTGTCATAATGCGATTGTGATCCATCCCCAGATTAGTAAGAACGGAGAAACTCATAAAGGGGTGGGCTGAATTTAGTTGAGAGGCTGGAGCAATGGAAATTCAAAGGTCAAATGACCTTTTTCTTGATGAGATATTAGATAGGTTATGCTTTGTTTTCACATCACTAAAGAAAAGTTGATGAGGAACATGTGTGAAGGCCGGTAGCTATTGTTTGAATCAGGCCAAGTTCTACATTTCTGGCATTTAGATGGGTGTTATCACTTTAAACTCTGTCATATGACACCACCAAAGAAAAGTTGATGAGGTATTAGATAGGTTATGCTTTGTTTTCACATCACTAAAGAAAAGTTGATGAGGAGCATGCTGGTAGCTATTGTTTGTATCAGGCCAAGTTCTACATTTCTGGCATTTAGATGGGTGTTATCACTTTAAACTCTGTCATATGACACCACCTAATGATGTACCTTATCTAGCACTTGACAGTTTTACCTTCCAATCCAGGAAGTTCAACATTTGCTTTTTTTCTATGTTAATTTGATGGATATGGCTTGATTTACTTATTTTTCTTTTTCAGATGATGTTCTTATTTTACATATATAAAGAAATCCTAGGATGCTGCCCCAGGTTTCAACTCTGGAACAACGTGCCCTTCCAGTGCCATGTGGTACTGCAAAGGCTACATGATGTAAAATGCAGTTTACATCATGTAGATTTGGCCCTGCGTAAATCACACAAATAAAGCAAATAGATTTGTATTTGAATTTTGACGGTCTCCCTCTCAGCCCATAGATATTCCCCTAAAATCTAGGAACAGATTTGCCATATTTTGATAACCGAGGTCCTTCTCAGAGTTCTTTAGAATCACGTACCATATGTTAACCTGCTCTTCATAATCTCAGCTCAATCCCTACATACATTAAAGATGGGACTCTAACACAAAGATTTCCTGAATTGTTTAGACTAAAAGTTGCCAAACTTGTTAAGATTAAGGGGTTTTGAGTTTTGTGAGATGCCAACACCCTAAAGTTTAGGGATACACTATTTCTACGTGCCCAGATTTTAACTCTCGCAGCTCTTAAGATCTTAGCATTCACTTGATAGCATCGAATGATTACATTACTGTTAACTTACTTTCTTTCACATGAGGTTCTACTGGGTATTTAATGGGGCTCTTCAAAATAGGCCCATAAGTTACTTTTGTTGGCCCATTATAATCATACCTATTATTGAAATGATAGGCCTGTGTCATGTTACCTCAAGGCCTCAAGGACCAATTCTATCTTCTTGACCCATTGATTTTTTTTTTTTCCTCTATTCATCTTCTTAAATGCCCTTAATTTTGTTAATTTCCTCTTGTTCTTTTCTTAATTGAAATTTTCTCCACATCACCACGTGACCATGTATTTGATCCTCTTTTTGGGATGTGTGAAATACGGTGTTCCATCTGCTATGAAGGCCATGACGTGTCACTGTCTTGATACCAAAATGTAAAGAATTCTTTAACTGAAACATACCTAATCTGGAAGTTGGCTTGAGTTCCCCTATTCCATTTGGTTATGGAGAAAGAGTTGGAGATATAAAATCAAACTGAAGCTTTACTTTTAATATCCTTTTGTAAGGGAGAAATGATATTTAAACGTAGTTTCTGCCCAAGTTATTTTTTTTCTATGTATGTATCTATGGATACCTACTTCAGTAGCAGATAACTTATTCCATGGGCTGATGTCTTTCTAAAGTTGTTCTTGATAATTATAACTTTAGCTGCAATTATCTACCAAGCATAAGTGCATAAGCAATGGCATAATTTTTTTTCAAAGAATAATAAAAAAATTAAAAAACAAATCTCGAAAAATTATTAAAATAACTTCAAAAATTTGATATTCTATCCACATTACTACTAGTCTAATCATTATCTATTTATATAATTATTTACTTAATTGAATAACAATTGAGATAGAAAGAATGAGAAAAAATAGACAGTATATTTATTTAATTAATTATATATAGGGAGCCATTACTTGCACACACTTTTTAAGTGATTGCACCGAGGTTAGAGAAAGACTTCGTATTTTAGGGACACGTGACATTCTGACATGTGAAAACGCAATCTAGGCTGTTTGATTTAAAGTTCATGATTTATAGATCCTTAGTGGATAAGATTGGAGCAAAACACGATATTTATCATATGATCTATTGTTGTCAACCGTTGAATCAAATAATAGCCTTTGACTATATTTAATCACATGATGAAGATTATATTTTGTGCCAATATTATCCATTAAGGATCTATAGGTCATGAACTTTAAATCAGATGGCTCAAACTGTGTTTTCACATGTCACAAATCCCTTAAATACAAAGTTTTTTTTTTTTCACTTCGGTGCAATCACTTAAAAACCGAGTGCAAGTAATGGGTCCCTTATATATATATATAAGTACAAAAAAAACTATAAGTTGAAATTACAATTAGTCTATGGCTCACTGGTATTACTATTGATATATCTCCTCCATCATTACCCATCATCATTAGCATTACTGTCATCATTGGATGCATCACTCCCTCCAAAGTGCTGTTCCTCTTCAGCTGTTTCTTCACCGGATCTCATCAATATCGAGATTATATTTTTTGGTTATGTTTCTTCTTCTTCTTCTCTTCTTGTGTTTCAACTTCTTCTATATGGAGGTATTGAATGCTACCTCTTAACTGATTATCTCCTCCTTTGAGATGAACTCTCATTGGGTGCCGGCCCAAGAGCGGCTTCTTCAACTTGGGCTCGTGTCAAATTTTCCTAAGGGAAGATGTGCTCATTTGTTGTTTCAACCATCCAAAAATGGATAAGCCACATCATCCACACAAATGGATAATATAATCTTGATCTTTCTTGCCTTTCAAGGAAACATTCATGCAGTTTTTGATTGTACTGCAGAGATACAAGTCAATAGCTTATGTTGTTTAAGTCAGTTCCTCTTCTTGGTATGAATCTGTTATAGATTAAGTAGAAATATGTCTTTCTTAAAATTTTGCAAGCAATAAAAATGAAGATTTCTTTTACCACCTCAAGCAAGCTTTAATTCACATCCTATTGCAGAACAATTTAGGTCAATAATCCTTATGGGCAATTTCTTTAAAAGCGAATTCTTTGTGTTCAGATCTATTCCTCAAGCAGCCTACTAGTCAGCTGCCTCTTAAATTAAATTATTACAATATTGAATTGAACATAGGTTAATTGATTTGAAATTTGAAGGAAACATTTAAACTTACTTGAAATTTTAGTTTCTCAATGTTGGATTGTTATTGCTCTTCTTAAAATTTCATCTACCTTATAGCGAACCAACTGATAGCGAATCCTATCCTGTCCGATTCTATTGGGGACCATCCTCTTTAAAACATAAAGGAAACCTCTCATTTGAGTGACATCTGTTTCATCTCGATACATGCATGTAAAATACAGAATCAGATTGAGAATGAAGGGTGCTGAATAGTGGAGACATCATTTGGCTGACCTACCTCTTGTTTATAATGTCCAAAACGAGTTGATGTAATCTTTGTTTGTTCATGTTAGTAGACTTAATTTTTTCTTGAGCCTTCTACATAAAATATTATATATATATATATATATATATATATATATATATATATATATATATATATATTATTGGTGGCTTCTCATCATTATCCACCAATCATGGCACCTCTACAATTGGTTTGAAATCATGTCGTGTTTGTGCCACATTAGGTTGAAAATTGATTTTTGAGTAATGTTAGTGCAACCCATTTATTTTCGGTCTTCTTTGACTAAAGTCCATTATTCTATTGAGATGATGTTACAAAGCATTTATGTTCAATTTTCTTGGCAAATAGGCTTTGTAGTTGTAAATCGGGTTATGGCGGAACACAATAAATTACTTTCTATTGCTTTGCGCATACTTTCAAGCAGCGTTGTCATAAGCGATATATATATATATATATATATATATATATATATATATATATATATATATATATATATATATATATATATATATATAGGAAAAGGCCTCCGTCCTCCAAGCTTCCACGTGGCAGCCAACATATTGTTTCGATGCCACGTGGAGCTGGGTGCATTGCTTAGATCATCTTTGTAAAAAAACAAATTTGAAAACCCATCTCTACCGTGTGATTTTTGAATCGTGAAATGTGAATCAATGAAACCCATCAAACTTTGACTTGTGGGTTTAAAAAGTTTTTTTCAATTTTTTTTTTTAATATTGATCTATACCGTCCACTTGTGCTCCACGTGACACCCAAACAGTGTTTTGAATGCCACGTGGAGCTCCATAAGAATCTTGGAGGACCTAACCGGCTCCCATATATATATATGTTTTTTTTTTTTTGGCTTTTTGAGGTCCCATTGCCTCTCTAAAAGGGTGGGTTGGGTCCTCTACTCCTCACACAACTATTTGAGCTTAAACTTCATCTTTAATCTCTATTCTTTACTTCCCAATCTCCTCCCATCTTTTCTATCTAGTTTTTAAAATTTATTTTATTTTATTTTATGCTTTGTAATCCTTTTTTAGTGAATTAAATTGTTGTAAACTTAGTAATATTAGTGTTAGTGTGTTAGAAAGTCTCAAAGGGAAAGATCAATGATCAAGATTCAAGAGTGAAGCAAGCTTATAGTTCTAGTCTTCTATCAATCAAGTGACCCCGATCAAGCAAGCAAGCCTTTTGGGAAGTTTGAGTTTTATTATTTTTGTTTCAAAAATTTTAAATCTCTAATTTTCCTATCTTAGTTCTTACTTTCTTTTATCACTCACCAATTAATTATGTCTACATCTTCAACCCGGATCCTCTAAGACCTAAATCGAATGATCCGGGTTGGAAATATGGCAAGTCAGATGATATAGATTCCATACTAGTGAGATCAGATGAAGACGAAACAGAGGAAGAAGAAGAGTATGTAGAAGGAGATGATTCTGATGACTACGGTAATGCTAGTGATGATGATGGAGGAGATGTACCACAATGAGTTAGAAATAACTGTGTAGAGTACATTGCTGGTACTCGGTATCAAAACGAAAGTTGTAATTTTGAATATTAGTATGTAAAATTTCTTTTCTAAATGCAAGAATGTCTATTTTTTCCTTCTAGGGACCGGAATATTTATTGTTATTTTTTTTTTTTTTTTTTTTTTTAATTTTTGAAAAAAAGAATGCCATGGCTTAAGCGAAATGTTTGCAAATCGCTTAGCATGACTTAAGCGATTTGACAACAATGCTTTCAAGTAAAAGTGCATGTTTGTATAGAAAAAAAAACTATATTCCTACTCTTAGGAATTACTTTAATGCTCAACTTATATCCTCTAAAGATTAGATCTAAGTAATGGGTCGCACATGACATCTAATATAAACGTGTCATAAGGATACGATTGATGGCTACTATGATGCCGCATTGTCAATTACAACTTAACTTATTTGGGTCCTATTTCTACTACTACTTTATCTAATAGTGTTAGTAAATATTCAGCCGTGTGAGAATCGACCGATGCATTCTACCGGTTTTATGAACATAGAGCTGATAGGATAATTAACCAAGAATTGAATTAATATCCTGTTGGGTCTATCGGTCCATCCATTTATCATTAGTGTGCAACCAAAAGTTTTTCAAGCCTCTTTATACTTGGTTAAGAAATCTTTAGCACTTTTACCTCCGTTTTGAGGCAAGTTTCATGTACGTCATGATAGGATGGAGAGTTCAAGTCCGGGTCCATATTGGCCAAGAGTTTCAATTATGACTGAAGCTTTTCAATGCCTGTTTGGTATAACCTTTTTGAAATGTATTGAATAGTGATAAGTCTATTTTTATTTTTAAATTGGTTTTGTAATGTTGTTTGGGCGAGTTCTTTACCCTTCCTTTAGTTAACCACATCCTCGAGATGTGATCTACAACACCCTTCTGGTGTATAATGACCACAAGCTTTTTTTGATGGTGGTTTTGGAGGTCTTCTACTATAAACTGTTGAAGGTGTATATCTTTCATCAATATCATCATTAACGACCAAAAATAAAAACCATCATCATCATCAATTACTATTACCTTTCATATAACCTTCTAAAACAATATATTAATCATATTTTTTCTTAATGTGTTTGTCCATGTATTCCATGATTTCTTTTCGGATTTCGGAAGTCGCTTTTCTATAAGCTATACAATTTGATCCGGGTGTATGGGATAGATATTTGTGTCACCCTATGTCACCCATGCTGTCATAAGGGCACAAGGTGCACACTATTGTAACTTTTTCTGGAGTACTTTATTTCGTCGATTTTTCAACTCGGATCACTAGATCTAGGTTTGAGGATCTGTGCTCAAAGAGGTAGACATGATGAGTTGATGATAGAAAGAGATTAGAGGCTAGGTAAGTAAATTGAATAAGTAATACCCTAACCTCCCAAAGGCTATGTGATGAATTGAATGGTGGAGGCTTGAGTGATGAAGGTTAGGCTTGAGGCTATTGATTCTTTCATTCCTTTTATCTTCTCTGGCTTGAGATTGTCGTTTCTTGACCCTTACCTCTTGATTCTTAAATCGTGATTCGTGAAGGCTATGCTTTAGGCTAAAATAAATTATTAATTTACTAATTACAAGTTTACAACACTGAAAATAAACCTTACAACCCTAAAAAAATAAATTAAAAGAATGTTAAGAACATGAGAGGATTTGGAACATAGAAAGTACATTAGAGAGGGGAAATAGGTTTAAAATTTATTGGGAACAGAAGAGACCCAAAGTATGTGTGCTTTAAAATCAATCTCTTGGTGGTTTTTAAACTAGTACTGACATGAACACTGGAGCCAAAATGGCAATTCAACAATAGATCCTAGGTAGAGGCGCCGGGTGTTTTAAATAGCGTTTGAGGCGTAAAGGTACATGAGTCCTAGGAAGGCTCATGTGAATTGTAGTGAGGCTTAAGCCTCACATAAATTTTTATTTTTTCTACTTTGCCCTGTTCTTTCTTACAAGTTTACCTTTTTTTCCAGAAGTTTATCCATTTGAATGATACTATTTGGGGATGAAATAGAGGAGGATGATCTTTTTACTAATCTAATAACTTAAAACTGCAAGTTCACATATTTTCTGATTGTGAATCCTTCTTTTGTAATGGTAAATGCTTGCACATTTATACCTCTCATTGTCCTTTGTACCTTGAATATTCATTGGTTTATGATTATAAAAATATCTATTATTTTTCTTATTTGTTTTCTAATATATTTTATCATTTTTTATTAATTTTCTTCATAACTTTAAATTTGTTATATATTTAAAATAATAATAAAAAAATTCGTTAGGTTTACACTTCACGCTTTGAGGCTTACGCCTCGCCTCATGAGAGGCTGAGCGCTATGCCTTACCTTATCTATATGGCGAAAAATAGGCTTCTCTTAGCCCAATTATAATATTGCAATAATCTTGAGCACACAATTCCAAGATATGAATGTTTCATGAAAAAGAGAATATGTTACTTACTTGGTGTTCTAAAGCAGCTATGATGTCTCTTCTGCCTTTGAAACTGCTCATTGCAATGCTTACTTTTTCTCTTCCTCATGCAGAATTTTTATGCTTGCTTGCATTATTTTTTATCTCCCAACTGTTCTTAACAGTGTTATTGGGGTTGTGCAGCACTGCTGGATGTCCTTTTGGTGAAGGATGCCACTTCCTACACTATGTTCCGGGTGGAATCAATGCTGTGGCGCATATGACCAATTTAGGTAACCCATCTCCTTTCCCTCCATCGAGAAATGCGGTGGCCCCCACATCTGTTCCCGACTCTGCATCTGGCCCTGCTGCGAAGACACGCATGTGCAACAAATACAACACTGCCGAAGGCTGCAAATTTGGAGATAAGTGCCACTTTGCTCACGGTGAAAGGGAGCTCGGAAACCCCATTGTTCCCAGCCGTGAGGACCGACCCATTGGAGGCATGGGCAGCCGAATGGGCAGCAGGGTTGAGCAGCCTCCTCCGGGGCTGGCTGCTGCAGCTAGCTTTGGTGCCTCTGCCACTGCTAAGATCAGCGTTGATGCTTCTCTCGCGGGGGCCATCATTGGGAAGGGTGGGGTGAACTCGAAGCAGATCTGCCGGATCACGGGTGCGAAACTTTCGATACGGGAACATGAGACAGATGCCAACTTGAGGAATATTGAACTGGAGGGGACCTTTGATCAGATAAAGCAGGCGAGTGCCATGGTCCGCGAGCTGATTGTCAACATTGGGGCAACCGCAGCTCCTACCAAGAGCCACCCTCCTGTCGCTGCTGGAGGTCAGGGGGCTCAGGCCAACAACTTCAAGACTAAGCTGTGCGAGAATTTTGCGAAGGGTTCGTGCACTTTTGGAGAACGGTGCCACTTTGCGCATGGGGCAAGTGAGTTGCGCAAATCAGCAGTCGTGTGAGTGCTCTTTCCCTCGCCACTCTCTCTGACATTAGTTTCAAGGGGATTTGTAGTTTTAGGAGCTTAGGGACTGAAAGGTGTGGAAGAACGAGTTATTTGAGGTTTTTTTTTTTTGGGCTGAATGCTTATCCCTTTTTTTATTTCTTTTTTCCTGCTTGCCTTAGCTGCGTTTTTACATTGGGAACCTTTTTTGTGAAGCCTAAACTGGGATTGCAGTTGAGCTACCGGCCTGGCTTTTATCGGGGTAAGTGACTCGATACGTGACTCCTTATATAAAGGTTGTCGCTTCACTATGGTCCATCCATATACCCCGTGGCTTTTTCCTTGCACTGTTCTACTGATAGGGATACTCCGTATAACGATCGGAGGTAGTATTATCACCCTGTGGTTCGACTGTGGATGATCATGATTTTGCAGTGTGGTATTTGATTCACATTTTTGCCACCAAAATCTGTCGAAAGCCAACCGATGGTTTTCTGAAGGAGTTGAAACGTGTAAAGTAGTTTGGCAGGGATAAGTTGGTTTCAAAAGCTTAGTAGCCAATGATTTGCCATCCACTAAGATGAACAAGTCAAGGTAGAATCATCCTATGATATGTGATAAGTCGTTTGACGGCTCAATAGGTTACTCAGAGAGTTTATAATCTTAGTGGTCCATCCCCAAATTATTAAAAGCACCTATTTAAACTTTTTAAAACCTGGGGTCCTTAGGAAGAGGAGCTCACGAGAGGTCCCAATTCTAGCACATTTTTGTAAATGGTGTTTTCAGGGCCAAGGGATTCAGTGAATCCGTGCAGGTGTAGAGCCACTAAACTGTGTGCAGGCCTTCCCGTGCCTGATGGTATAACGAAATCCCACATGGGAAATAAGGTCGAACAAATATATTAATTGGATACGCATCATTAGGGCTGCAACTGAGCCGGGCCGAGCCCGAGCTTGGGTTAGCTCTAGCTCGGCTCTACCTTATACGAGCCGAGCTGGAGGTCGGCTTTGGGCTCTTTGAGCTTGAAAATTTCAAGCTCTAGCTCGGCTCTCTGAGCTCGGGCCGAGCTTCGAGCCAAGTATCTTCCATTATAAAAAAATTTCTCCTAGTACGTTTTAAAAACTTCTACACAATTAAATATTTATTTTACAAAAGATTTAAATGCATGATTAAACACAATCACCTAACATATGAAATAAATAAATCGTTAGATAAACTAGGGCAAGTGGGGGCAATTCTTATTTACCCTTCAAAGTAACTGTTCGATAAACTTAAACATTCGAGCTACAGACGACTGCTCAGCTCGGCTCGGCTCTCGAGCCGATCTCTAAAGAGAAAAGCTCATATTTTTCGGGCTGAGCCGAGCCGAATTGTAGAGCTGGCTCAGCTCTGTTGCAGCCCTACGCATCATCACGATCATGCTGCTGTGGCTAATCATGACCGTTTATCGTAGGACCCTATATATTAATGGGTTTGGTGCCATGATGTGGTGAGTTTTGTGGACCATTGATAGGATGCGTAGGGTTTGGCAATAATTTGAAAGTGAAATTCAGCAAGTTCAGTGAAATATTCGGGGAGAAACCTGAGAGAAAAGATATGATTTAAAAGTTATTTTTTTTTAGACATTAAGAATCCTGATTTATTGAAATAATCATGAATTATTTGTGTTATTTGCGAAGTTGCCTATGGTGTTTTGAAAAAATATCAAATAATTTGGGATTAATTGGCAGAACCTCAAATTATTTGTGCTCTTTTAAAAGATTAATTTGGTGACTGATTGGGAAACAGCAAATTTTTATTTTTTATTTTTTATTTTTTGGTTTCAGAGGAAAAGAGAAAAAAACATTTGGTCAAATAATCGTAATAAGGGAAAAGGCTGTGAATGCCATTTTTGAGTGACGCATTGAGGAACTCAAGAGTGTTGGACATAGTGTGATGAATTGTTCATAAAATTTGAGGGTGTTAGATGCCTCAAATCTTTAGGGAAAAAATTGTGATGTATTAGGCATAAAGTTAGCACATCACATACCATCCAATCTCCGGAACAGATGATATAAAATTGACAGCGTTTCTTTCGGCGGGAGATGTAGAGAACCAAAGAAATATGCTTAAGCAAATCAAACCCCCACCCCCTAAAGCCCTTCAAACGCATAAGAAACTCTCAAATCAACCGTCAAATCAAACCCATTACCCTGTGCCCTCTTGCACAAATCAAATCTATTTGAAGAGTTTGTCAATGATGGGTGGTCCGACCATCATAAGATGGAAAGTAGACCATACGTCTACATGACCACGGGACGTGCACAGATTTGCAGTATGCAGAATTCCGTTCACATCTTGCGGTTAAGTGGACATGTGGTTCAATTTCTCATCCATGATGATTGGATCACCCATAATAGACAAGCTCATGTTTAAAAGGGTGTGCGAGGGAGTTATTTGGTTGGGCTGGTATTGCGTACCTGCCCGAATGCAGCCTTGGTACTCGGGTGAATCCTCCCTCCATCAACCTTAGGTTGTGCGCGATATTGTTGAACGCTAAAATAAGTGAAAGGTCAAAAGTGTATATTCACTTATTTGTGTGCTCATAAAAAACTTGGCACTTTTTAGTGTTGGAGCAATAAAATCTTAGGCAAATTAATCTTTAATCAAGTTTAGGGATACCTTATTTAAGAGAATATTTGCACGATAAAATTAGAGAAATCACCTTCGTGGAATTCTTTGAGGACAATTCTACCTCGCTTCTATCTCCCTCTATATGATGAACACGATTGCATTGAGTGGAGATGAAGAGGGGACGTTGTCATCTTTTATAGCATGCCTTTAAATCTTAACTCATCAAGGATTCAAGGGAGAGGTGTATCACTAGAAGATAGGGATTGGCTTACAACAAACCAATCAAGTTGAAACCAACTCCTTAAGTTGCGTGGAATGGAATCACGTTACAAGGAAAACTCAAAGTCTTTAGTCAATCATATTTTAATTAAAATAGGAAAATGATAAAATTATTGTGTGGGTCACAAATACCCAACAATCTCCCATTTGAACCACACAATAATTTTAATAATAATATATATAGATTTTGATAAAACAAAATAAACAAAAGAAACGCCATGATTGACTTAGTTCAAAAAACGGATGACCATCCTTTAAGGTTTTGTAAAAACATTGACTTTCAAGATTTCGACGTAACACACATTCTCCCAAGTTCAATAACAATCTTAATGTCGGATCATGAATGCCAATAATGTATCATTTCTTCAAATCTCATTATGACAGTTTTATGGTCAAGACACTAATATCATTAATAAACTTGAGAGCTCATTGTGGTTTTAGTGATATCGGAAAATATACACTTTAATGCAACTTCTTGTGTATATCCTCTCATTTGTCCTGCTTCATACCCTAAGGTATGTTGTCCTGATATATTACGACAAACGCCATGTGAAAATCATCACCCACTTATCAGGATAAAAGCTATACAAACCGTGGTGCCTAATCACGATAGCTCAAGCAACCTTATTTGAGCACATATGCTCCCAAACAATAACATTGCATATGCACAAATCATAATAATAATGATGATGGTACCAAAATAAATGCATCAATTAAATAAAGTATAATATTTTGCAAGAAAATGTATCATAAAAGGAGAATAATGTATTGTGGAAGTAGAAACTCCCACTCAAATAGTGTACTCGAGTGTATCTAACACTCCCATCCGGATCACATGCGCTTTAAAAACTTTTGGAGCTAATCCATTGGTAAGAGAATCAACAATCATCTCTTCAGTTGACAAATGAGGAATTTTAATAATCCCTTCCTCCACTTTCTCGCGAACCATAAGGTATTTAATTTCAATATGTTGGTTATTTTTAGTAATCCTCTCACTTTTGATGAAATCTGTAGTAGCCTTATTATCACAATAAATTGTAATAGGTCTTTCAATATAATTCACAATCTTTAGTTCTCCAATAAAGCTTTTTAACCATATAGTATGGCGAGTAGCCTCATGGCATCCGACAAACTCTGCAAAACATGGTGGAATCGGTGGTTATGCTTTGTTTTGAGCTCCTCCAAGATACAACACCACCAACAAGCTTGAAAATAAAATCCGAAGTGAACTTTCGAGTTTCCAAACACCCAGCATAGTCAGAATCTGTATAGCCGACAATCGCAAGCTCGCTCGACCTTCTGTAAACTAGCATGAAATCCTTAGTTCGTTGTAAGTATCGTAAGACTTTTTTCATTGCTTTAAAATGAGTAGTACCAAGATTTCATTGGAATCTTTCAAGCATTCCAACAATAAACGCGATATCGGATCGTAAGCATACCATTGCATACATTAAGCTTCCAACAGCAGAAGCATATTCAGAGACATTTACTTGTACTTTTTCGCTTTCGTTTCTTGGACATTGACTTTCATTGAAAATGTCGCCCTTAACAACATGAGCATCACTGGGCGTACAATTTTCCATATAAAATCTTTTAAGAACTTTATCAATATAAGCTCTCTGCGATAAGCCTAAAAGTCCAGTACCTCGATCTCAATGGATCTTAATTCCAAGAATATATAGTACATTTCCCATATCTTTCATATCAAAATTCTTTGAGAGAACAAACTTCGTTTCGTGGAGGAGATGAATATCGCTGCTGGCAAGAAGTATATCATCGACGTAGAGAACAAGAATGATGAAATGCGCTTTAACTCTTTTGATGTAAATGCATCGGTCCATAATATTTTCTTTAAAGCCAAATTGTGTCACAATTTTATTAAATTTTAAATACCATTGTTGTGAAGCTTGCTTTAATCTATAAATAGATCTCTTAAGTCTGCAAACAAGGTTCTCTTGTCCATGTGCAACAAAACCCTCTGGTTGAGACATATAAATTTCCTCTTCTAGATCACCATTTAAGAATGCCATTTTAACATCCATTTGGTACAACTCGAGATCGTAGTGTGCAACGATCGCAAGGATGATCCGTAATGAATCTTTTGATGAGATGAGAGAGAATGTCTCATTAAAGTCAATGCCATGTCTCTGTGTAAAACCCTTGGCAACGAGTCTTGCCTTGTACTTTTCAATATTTTCCTTTGAGTCTCTTTTGGTTTTAAAAACCCATCTGCATTTAATTTCTTTGTGACTTTCAGGGAGAGCAGAGAGTTCTCCATGGATTGTAATTCCTCTCTCATGGCCTCTTGTCAATATTGAGATTTGCCGCTTTCCATAGCTTTGCGGAAGGTAGGAGGGTCATCGAAAACTAGATCAACATCGTTATCCTCTTACAAATAGACTTCATAATCAGATGGTATGGCAGATCTTCGCTCTCTAGAGGATCTTCTTAAAGTAATTGGTTGCTCTTTAGAATGAGATGGAGCCATAATGGGTGCACTCGATGTCCCTATGTCACAAGGAACAAATACTGTTATTGAAGGTCCAACGGGAATAGGAGCCATAGAAAAGGTAGGTAATGAAGGGCTAACGGGAATAAGTAAAATAATATTTCGGTATTCTTCGAAGATAATGTTTTTCCTCTTTTGACTCCCACCGGGAATATTATCTTTAAGAAATTTTACATTTGAAGTCTCCACAATCTCTAGTGGTCTTGAAGGGCAATAGAATTTGTAGGCTCGAGTACGCTCTGGGTAACCTATAAAGTAACATGTGACAGTACAAGGATCAAGTTTCTTTAACTCAAGATTATAAAGTTTGGCTTCAGCTAAACATCCCCACACATGGAGATGATTCAAACTAGGGTTGTAACCGGTCCAAATTTTGTAAGGGGTTTCAGGAGCTGCTTTACAAGGTACCCTATTTATAATATAAACCGCTGTTTTGAGAGCTTCTCCCTAAAAATTTTCAGGAAGATATGAAAAACTCATCATACTCCGTATAGCATTCTGATATGTACGATTTCTCCTTTCAGAGACGCTATTTTGTTGTGGTGTACCTGGAGCAGTGTATTGAGGAACTATGCCCTGTTCCTTTAGGTATTCGACGAAGGGTCCGTGATTTACACCGTCTTTATCCATTTTCCCATAGTATTCAGCTCCACGATCTGATCTAAGAGTCTTTATCTTTTTATCTAACTATTTTTCTACCTCGATTTGAAAGATTTTGAACATGTCGAGTGCCTCGGATTTGTGGTGAATTAGATACACATACGCATATCGAGAGTAATCATCTATAAAATTGATAAAGTATCGCTGCCTACCACGTGAAGGAGTAGGGAAAGGGCCACAGATGTCAATATGAATGAGATGCAGTAACTCAGATGATGCTGAAGCTTTAAATTTGTGTTGCTTTATCATTTTTCCTTTAATACATTGAACACAAGTTTCAAAATCACTAAAATTGAGAGGTTTAAGAATGTTATTTTTGGCCATAGTCTCTAGTCTTTCTCTGGATGCATGACCTAATCGTTTATGTCAAAGTATGAAAGAATTTTATGCCAAAAGTGAACGCTTAGACCCGGATGAGGTGGAAGAAACATATACTGAAGAAGTAAAATCAATATCAAGAGATCGTTGAAATAACCCGTCTGTCAATAAACCATGTCTTACTAAAACAGAATGCAGAGTAACAGATAAATCATCGCCAGAAAAGGTGAAACAATATCCATGACCAAGTAATCTAGATAGGGAAATAAGGTTCCGTCTGAATGAAGGAATAAAATAAACATCCTACAGTATCAAAATGTGTCTAGAGTCTAAAACAAGGCGGTAAGTCCCAACGGCCTCAACTTTAACTGCTTGTTCATTTTCGAGGAAAAGTCTCTCATTCGGTCTTGGCCTTCTCCTGCCGATTAGCCCCTGCAAAGAACGAGAAACGTGCACAGAGGCACCTGAGTCAACCCACCTCAAACCTTCTGAAATATTTACTAGATTTGATTCAAAGCAAACATGTGCGAAGTTAATACCTCCTCGCTGCTTCTTCTTCATAATATTTTTCCACAAGTAGCAATCTTTTTTGATATGGCCTTTCTTCTTGCAAAAGTGGCAGCCATCATCATCGTTTACCTTAACTGCCCTGAGCTTGGAGTCTTTCTTAATTCCTTTACCATTGCAAAAGTTTTGGTTCTGACCCTTCTTAAAATTCTTCTTGTAAGCTAGCTTATAAGCCGGATTATAGGGATGATTGTGGCCAAAATTAGTAGACTCGACTTTGTTTCCACGAAACCTCTCTTCTTCGATTACGCACAGGGAGATCAATTGATTCAAGTCCCATTTATCCTTCTGAGTGTTGTAATTCACTTTAAAGGTATCAAATTGCTTAGGAAGAAAAGCAACAACTAGATGCACTACGACATCTTCGATTGTAATTCCTTATTCTTTAAGTTTCATAGCCAACATGTACATTTTAAAAATAAATTCTCTCACACTCCCGTTTCCATCATATCGCATATTGACCAATTGCACTAAGTAGCCGTACTGTAAGGACTTTACTGTTCCAACGAACTGGCCTTGGATGATTTTCAATAATTCTTTGGCTGTTTCGGTAGTTTTAATACCACCTCTAATGGGTTCAGTAATAGAAGTGCATATGATCATCATCGTTATACGATTTGTCTTATCCCAACGAGCATATTAGACCTTTTGAATTTCAGTGGCATTCGACGATAAAATTGGCTTGTCCTCTGAGAGAACAAAGTCATAGTCCATATACCTAAGGGTCAAATCAAGACCCATCCGCCAAGAGTTATAGTTAGTGCCATTAAGTTTTTCAATACTGGTCATCTGTTGATTTAAAAGTGATCCATCCATAGCTGATATGAAAAGGAATAACTATCATCACATTGTTCAATTGGAACTTTATAAAATAAAAAATTCATACCCGCGGTCAAGGTTGAATTAATTAGAGTGTAAACAAGCATGTGCAAAGGAACATTCATTCTGAGGGACATGCTTCACTCATTGTCTCAGCATCACCTTTGGGCAGAAGCTTTGACTTATTGTAAGTCTCCCTAAGTTGTGTTTAGGAATACACATAGACCAAGTCAGATGTATTTTCGATTTGATTGAAGCTATCCATCAGCTTAAGCCAGAAGTGTCGCTCCTCTCTCACCTAGACATATATGACTATTCTACTCATTCTATCTACTTGAATTTTCTAAATCAGCTTTGGCCAGAAATAGTAGTTCACATAGACGAATGCACATGCAATCTTAATGAAATAGGATTTCAAAATTTAAGGATAATGTGTCCTCCATAGATCGGTCACCTTTGGGCAGACTACAAACCTACTTTGGCTACGCATCCCGAAATGATTGCTTTATCATTCTATCTAAACTCCTTTATAGATAGAACTAAAGTTCTTAGGCATTTTATCATGTCATTAGTTCAATGTTTCATACCCTAAATACAATCATATATAAAGATAGGGAAAAACAGAGTCATAGAGTGAAGATGCACATGCAATAATTATAAACAATGATATGATAGTGTAAGAGTATTCATACAGAATATTCAAAAGGGTTCAACTATGTATTTAGAACAAAAATAAATTTATTAACCTTTGACTAGAATTTTCATGTCTAAAACAGTATTAAACAGTTTCATAAACCAGTTCAAAGTGTAGATCTCGTCGAGTAGACCAAAATAAATAGGTCATATGTGTGAAATAGAGTTGTATATTTCAAGATATCGTGTTTTAAAGTTTGAGTCGAAAAGAGTTCAATCTGATGACAGAAATAAATTCTGAGTTTTAAAACCTTATTTGCAGCCGACAAAAACAGTGCAGTATAGGTGCTGCAAACAAAAACTTATTTAAAAGCTTTATTGAAGCCTAATATAAGGCTGAATGTGGCAGATTGAGCCCAACTTATCAATTAAGAAACAAAAAGGATGTTCTAATTTTCACCCGTTAAAACTCTAGAACAAAAAATGTCTGCTTTGAATCAAGCAATGGCAATTGTTTCTCAATTTAGCCTCATATATATAATAGATCTTGAGATCATGAGAGTACCATTAGATGTCTCATAGGAGATCGTGATCGAATGGGTCTCATTCGTAATTATAACGGATCGGTCTCATTCGAGACCGCGAGGTCTCATACAAGATTGAGAGGTTTCACTTAAGACCGTAAGTTCTTATATGAGACCGATTGCAGCCTCACACGAGACTTAATCAATCACGATCTCAGATGCCACTGATCAGTCTCACTTAAAAAAAAGTGCACACGTGCACGTGTGATTAGTTAAAAAATATTTTCTCCTTTTAAAAGTCAACAAAATGAACATAAATTTTTTTATTTTTCGAAAAAGTGAAGGTCCCTATCAGGTAATAAGAGATAGGTGAGCTTCCGTCACGTATAAAATGTGAAAAGTTGGGACCCTCCCGGGTAAAAAATTTTAAAAGAAAAATAAATCTCTTGTTCACAAATCAGGAAGAAGCAAACTCAAAGGCTAAACGGCTAGATCTTGGGCTTCTTAGATGATTCATGCTCCTTAATCCCTCCTCCTTCTGCCTTAGAACGAGAGGCAATGACTCCGGAAGCCTTTCCCTCTTCCTTCTTCCTCTCCTCCTTCTTGTACCGAATTCCACACGCGTTACAGAGTGACTGATGCTCAAGCCAAAAAAATAAAAACATAAGAGTTTGATTATAGAATCAAGCTGGAGGAATTACATTATATGTATATTGCTTATTATTAAATTTTCAAAAAAAAAAAAAAAAAAAACTTGTTATTATGAATATAGTAACAAATTTCGTCTCGAAAAGGTGCAGTATTTTTTTATATATTAAAATTTTTTATTCATTTTATTTTAAATATATTAGTAAATAGTAATTTAGTATATATTTGAGTAATTTGGTATATATTTTAGGAATTATATTATATGTAAAGAATATTACTTCTTATTATAATTCAGAAATAATATTTTTATACAAAAGTAAAGCTGCTCTACACGTAATTTAAGTGTAAGCATGATTTTAAATATTGGCCGTATCCAATACATATCGGCTGACATATATGTATCTGGTCAGGGTCCCTCCGATACAATATAGACTCCCTATTTGATATATAAGGTCAAATATTAGGTCAAACTAGTGAAATATCGAGTCACATGAGCCATATTGGGTTAATTAAATCGGTTAATATACATCGGATATAAATGGTGTAAAATACTAAAAATGCCCATCATATAATTTTTTTAATTTTTAATATTTTAAAAAGAAAAAATAGAAGTTAAATATTGGTTTGTTTAGCCGATGCCTGATATATCCAATACGTATCGGCTAGGGACCCAACAGGCATGCCGATATTTAAATCACCTAGTTTAAGTGTTGAAAGTACAACATTTGTTGTTACACACATGATTAAACACATGATTAATGATCTCTGTATACATGATTTTCATAATTGTCATTATAAAGGTAAAAGAGTCCTAGTATTACGTTGTGATAGCTTATAAAGGTAGGATATACAATGACGTTATAATCCGTTATTTACCGTTATACTATAACAAATAATGGCCTTTATAATTATCGGTTGATTGCTAGTGTTTCAGCACATATAATCATTTTTAAGTTAAAAAATTAATGTTTTTACTAAGACCTTTATATTATAATAAATAAAGGCTTTTAAAACGATTGATTGCTAATATTTTGATACATGTTGTTTATCTATTAAAAAAATGTAAATTTTCTGCAAAGAACAATATACTATAACAAATAAAGCATCTCAAAAAAAAACCAAAAAAAACAAATAAAGGTTTTATAACGGTTGATTGCTAGTGTATTGACACATGTCATTTTAAGTTAAAAAAATTTAATTTTTGGCTAAGAAACAAAAAGAAAATACAAGTATACACCACCTTTATAACTACCTTTATTATAGTTGTTATAGCGGCCTTTGTAACACGCTATAAATGTTTATAAAAGTAAATGAATTTTACCTTTACAGTCGTTATATATAACGGTGTTTAAAATCTTGCTTAGGATGTAGTTCGCGAGCGGTGCATGGGTGAGGCTACCGTTGCACATAGTTGGCAAAAGGAGAAAATACAAAATCTTTAGCTAGCACCAGATATGTTTATATATATCATGTCCTTTAAATCAGAAGTCTTAAATGCTTTTCCACATGGAATAGATTTAAAAATAGAGTGCTCCTTTGAAACTATATATAGGATAAGGAGGAGAGGAGAAAGGTCTTTTTTGTTATCAATGAAAAATTAAAATTTGGGTATCCGTCTCAAAACTAATTCCTAGGATCTTATTAGAGGACGGACAAGGTTATAAATATTTGATGTGAGACTAAGGTGTTAAAGGAGTTAATGCCCCACGCCTGCGCCATTTTATTTTTCAGAAAGAAGAAAATTTTATAAGGCAATATGAAGTAAATTTACCTTGGAGCCCATGGGTCCGTTGCGCCACAATGGTGTGCTGGTAGTCTGGCATGTTGCACACTTCCTAACGCACCCACCAACATCCCTCTCGCTCTTGCACTTGTAGACTCTGCTCATGTCGATTTGTTGACCATTTGAAAGACCAGTCAAACCATTTGGACCAGACTGATGAGCTAGAGAAGAAGAAGCCATTGATCTATCTCCAGAGAAACCATATATCCCATCAGTGCTCTTCCTACCGTAATAACCCATATATGGTAACAGATTCATTGGGCTTGATCCCATGCTTCCCCATCTACTATTGTTGTAGGTACTCCACCCTCTACTCATCACCCCATACCGCTCCATTACCTGTTGATTTGTTTCAAATTAGTCCAACTAAGCAATGAAAGGTAAAATATAAGAGATCTATGGTTTGAGATGGTCAACCAGTCAAACAATTGATTACTGGTTTGAGATTGGCGACTCTATGAATCTGGGTTCCTAAAGTAGCTTAGGTGGTTTTAGTCTGATTTTGCTTTAAGACCAGAAAACTAGAACACCTACGTATATATGTATATATAATTAACAAATAATCCTTTTCCAAGAAATCTTACCTGTCGAAATGCCACATGGATGCATTATGGTATAGCAACGTTGGAGCTAAAACTTGGATACGAGATTTATAGATTTGTACCTTGGCAAATAATTTAACAAAACAAGGCTGTTATTTTTAAGATCTGCACCATTTGAAACACCGTCTACGTCGTCTGATTTGGAGATAATAATGTAAAAATCTGTCTGGGCAAGAAATTAACAGTAAACATAATAACTATCATCTAAGTTTTTAGAGTCAACTATTGAATCAGATGATAACCTTTGACTGTGTTGTATCAGATGTTAGAGATTGTGTCAAATCAGATGGCTTAGAAGGCATTCCATGTGGCACCGATATCAGTAACAACAAAAGTGTTTCTTTTCACCATGTGGCAATTTATATTTTTCTTCCGTAATCATACATTGAAGAGAATCGGCATACGGGCTTTGTCTCTTTCATTGCTCATGGGAATATGGGATGAGTTAGTCTACAATGGTAGAATGGGTGTCCAGTCAGTCCGTGCAAGTCACTCAGTCACAAGGTGTCAAATGGGTATCGGACTCGGGAATCAGTCCATGGAGGACTGCAAATAGAAGAAGAAGAAGAAGTACAAGAAGAAGAAGAAGAAGAAAATAGAGGTTTCGGCTGAAACCCATACCGTATCGGTTGATACTCATTACATATCGGTTGATGCCAATACCAAGTTGAGATAAGATACGTATCCGGGCCTATACTTATCGGTTTGCCGATACGTATGGGTATCAGCTGATTTTTGATACCATACTCAGTCAACATGTGGACCAATTAAGGATCAAAATTTTGGCCGAAATTATCGGTTTCGGTCCCCACCGGAACTAAAATTTTGGATCAAAATTTCGGTCAATTTTATATGGGGACCAAATTTTCAGTTTCGGTCCCCTCCGAAACCGAAATGAAACGTGAAATTTTGATCCTTGATGTGGACTGCGATGTCCACTCATGATAAGTGTGTACACCTAGGATGCAGGTTCGGTGTACCGAACCGAACCCCGATTTTTTGGGTGTTCGGTTAGGTACACCCCAAACCGAAACTGAACTGAAACCCATTTGGTTCGGTTCGGTTCAATTTTATTTTCTTAAACCCGAAATCAAATTAGGGTATTTTTTCGGTTTTTTTTTTCTGGTTACTGAACCTACTCCCTCGGTTTTCAGTTTCAAGCCATCCAAACCAAAACCGAGCCCAATTGGGGGTTCAGTTCGGTTGTGTCAGTTTAGGTGCGTTTCAGTCCGGTTCGGTTTCCTCATTTTTCGTTTCGATTTCGGTGTTCAGTTCAAGACTTGCATCCCTAGTTTACACCCATTGTCGACTAACTCATATGGGATACTCAGACTCTCAGTAGTTAAAGAAAAGAAAAACTCCAATAGAGCTTAGTGAGCAGCAACAAAGATGATGGTTCCTCGTATCCATCAATCAAAGATGATCTACACAGTTGAATTGATTCGGCACCTCCGATCATTAAAATATTTAACGGTCTGGATTGAAGTTACCATGCCTTAAGTGATGGTAAACATGGAGTGCAGCATGCTCTTTACTGCAGCAAATAACGACCTTGGATCTGTTCGTATGGTTTTTGTTCACGTAAATCAAGCAAAAGATAGCGCAGAGAATAAAAATCCCCTGTAATGTAAGGTGGTAGTTTTGCTTTCTTGCAGGTTTAAAAAAAACGCTACGTTTGCATGATAAGAAAATCATTACGTAAAAATCTTTACAAAATAAAAAAGCCTTTTTTTAAAAAAAATATATATAAAAAAAGGCAACTACAACATGACACCCCCCCCCCGCCAAAAAAAACGCTTCCATGATCGGAAAACTGACACTAATTTTTTTTTTTTTTTAAAGCATTCTAAATGCGCTAAAAAAACAAAACAAAAAAAAAGATTCTAGACGAAGGAGCTCGATCAGGTTAGAAATGAAGGTAAAAAACCAAAAATGCCAAATGGCTTAGTACCTGGGGGGCTCCACAAATGATCGGCGGCCCGTTGATTAGAGGAGTTGGATCGAATCTCGAGGTTTTAGGTTTCGTGTCAGAGGAGAGTCCCAGTTTCAGAGTGCAATCGACCCTGGCTTCGGACGTATCGTCGGAAAATTCCTCAAATCTCATTAGAAGGTTTTGCTCTTTCAGTTGATCTCTCCCGAGGGACTCCCCGGAGATCCCGAACCAGCCATCGGATTTTTCATCCTCTGAAGCAGAATTCGATTCGAGTGGAATGAACTCCATCTCGCAGTACTACCCAGATGAGATTATGAGCTCAAATAGCGATTTCGTTCGATTTTGAGAGATTAGAACTTGGTATTCGTCTCTGTTTCATGCATAATAAAAAATAAAAAAAAGAACCAAGAATCTCAAGTCTCAACAACTTAAAGTCAAATAATCAAAATCTCCAAGTCCAAATAAAAAAAAGTAATAAAAAACAAGTGTTCATATTGTAATTTATAAATAAATGTAGAACACTACAGAGTAAACAAATGGTCAAAAGATAACACAGCAATGATGCCCAAATCTGTTTCTTTTCCAATAAACGGCAGTGTCTTATGAACTGATGATCAGGTTTTATTGGACCAACAGTCTAAGGACTATGGAAGAAGAGTTTAGATGAGAGAGAGAGAGAGAGAGAGAGAGAGAGAGAGAGAGAGAGAGAGAGAGAGAGAGAGAGAGAGAGAGAGAGTGATCTGACAGATACTTCTGTCAACTTCACAGTTAAGAGAGAAAGACAGGCAATACCTAGTTGGAAAATCTGACACACATGCGGAGAGCCTCAGAAAACGTGAAAAATCAACTGAAACTAAATGAAGATGGCGATGGCTAAGAATTTGTACAAGGTACCGAGCCAAATCACCAAGTAAGGATATCGAGACACTTAATACTCATTGAAAGTTTGAAACATCATCGTTGGTTCTGTAAAAAGCGAGAGAGAGAGAGAGAGAGAGAGAGAGAGAGAGAGAGAGAGAGAGAGAGAGAGAGAGAGAGAGAGAGACTCAGCTCATTTATAATCCATTTGAGTTGAGATGAACAGGATCTAAAGGAATTCTGATCAGACCCACTTTGGGAAGAGAGACCCAGAAACATTTAGGGATTGGTTGAGTTTCTTTACTTGGAAGAGAGAGAGAGAGAGAGAGAGAGAGAGAGAGAGAGAGAGAGAGAGAGAGAGAGAGAGAGAGAGAGAATTGGAATACGAGATATTACCTCCTAATCTTGGGCGATCGACAGAGAGGCATGCAAAGGAAGCTGAGGATGGTGTCCCTAGAAATAAAGGCGGCGGCTAAATTCAGAGGATGCGAATTACTATGAAGCAGTCACTACTGACGAGTCCGCTTAAGCAATAGATTTAGTACGCGTGGTGCGATTTGCGGTGGATCCAACAAAGATGAAGTAATGGCTACCAAATCCATCTTCTCCCTTGGTCTCCCTCCCACCTTGTTATTTTCAAATTGCATGCCAAAGAAAGCAAATCTCCATAGTAAATATTACTTGCGAGTCATATATACAATAAATTCTATAGTTTGGCTTCAAAATCTGAACGTTAATATAATCCGATTACGGTTGATTTGATGGTATTTGGACTAATGGCGTCTTCTGTGTTCATGTAACGCCAAAATATATGGTCACAAAAGACGCATATATTTGTTTTAGTATACGCGCTTTACAAACTAAAATATTACCTGAAATAAAGTTTTTTCCCAAAGAGAAAACGTGGATGTCCTATGGGATTTCTCGGATTCCATCTGATTGGTCCGTACTAGATCAGGCGTTTCTATTGGGGAAATTTACTTGACCGGCCCTGTCAGGTACGCCTTTTACGTAAGAAGCCCTATAGTTTCACTTTTACTCAGACAAATCAGCTCCAAGTCTAGCCGACCCTAAGGAGAGTAAAAGGTCCAAATTACCCCCTTCTATGACCTTCTTTAACCTACAAAGCATCCTCTTCTTCCTCATTTTATCCTGCAAAAAAGTTAGAGGTGTAAAACCCTAGACGGAGTGTCCTTACTTAGTCTGATCTGTTCCGATCTGCTATTTCGAAGAAGAAAACAGAGGCTTGGAAGAAGAAGGCCCTGCATTTCTTCATTGTGGCAAAAAGACCCTGAACTTTGTCCTTGCGACACGAGGTATCCTACTTAACCCCATTTTCAGTTTATTAGTGTTATTTAGTGATGCAGTATCTCCTATTCGTCATCGATTCCATATAGAGTCGATATCGATTGTATACACAATCGACATCGACTCTATATGGAGTCGATAACGATTGTATTTGCAATCGACTAAGATTTATAGTTGTTTTCTCTTTTGTTTCATCAGTTTTATGACCCTTCCTTCTCATTCTTAAACAGACGATGATGGACGTGAGGATTCCTCTTCTTTGTCACTATGATGGCCTTCTTGTAAACGATGATGGCTTGTATCAAGGTGGCCGGCGGAGGCTTATTAACATTTCAATTGAAATTTCTTATGAACAATTCATAAGGCGAATGTCTGCTGTTAGTTTTGCGAAGGCAGATGAAACAGTTTCCACAAAGTTTCATATGAAGATAGTGAATACGCCTGTGGTTGCCGACATTTTGGACTCTGATGATTTTGCTACATTATTTACGTTTTATAAATCCGAGGGACGCTATAAAAGTATTCATCATTAAGGAACCGTCATCCTTCCCAGTTGAAGCTGAACAAGTAAATCTCGGCGGGACTGATTTTGTGACTCATTCATTTCAGCCATGTAAGTTTGAGGATGAAATTGTATACGATACCGTCCCGTTAGGCGATGATGGTTATATTGCAGCGAACGATGGCAGAGGGAAAGCAACATTTGATTTAAACGAGGCTCCGATTGAATCGTATGATGACCCAGTAAAATACATGCACGAGTCACAACAATGTAGTCAATGGTTAGACTATACTTCAGAAAGGGTGGTGAATACCAACGATTTCAGTCATATCTTCCCTGGTGGATGGACAACTTGGTTTACTCAAGACTTATGTTCTACCATGCTATCGATGGGAATTACCCGAGTAACTCAACCCCATGTCCATACACATGAGCACCCCTTCGGTGAAGGGCCTAGCCAACCACGCCATTATCCATTTTGTGAAAGATCCGATCAATCACATCAGAACCCCTTCGGTGAAGGATCTAGTCAACCACCCGAGAACACCGCTAGTGAATGGCGTAGTCATCCTCAAGCCATGAATGAAGATACCTTAGAAGAAGAATATGAAGGCGAATCGGATGAGTTTATCAAAGAGGATCCGAAAATTTTTGTGAGAGACATTGACAATCCCCTAGTAGACGGAGATTACGAAATGTCAGAGACATCGGGCGATTCCTCCGATGAAGAGGTGGAAACTGAACATCGGAATTGGACGTTTAAAATTGGAGAGATCTTCCGAGACAAACAAACATTTCAAAGAGCATTGAAAGAACACGCGGTGGAGAAAAACTTTCAAATTCGACCTTTGAGGACCGCTAGTTATCGAGTGACAACCGGATGCTACGAACTCGATTGTTCGTGGCGAATACATGCTTTTAAATTGACTGGGCTCGATTCTTTCCAAATCAAGACATTCAATAGTACTCATACATGCGGAGCCGCTAAGATCGGACCGCACGGTCACCGTAATGCAACAATCTCCTTCGTAGCGAACTATGTACGGGATAAACTTATGGAAGGATTTGACTACACACCGGCGTCGATAATGTTTGATATTGCAAAAACTTATAATGTGCAAATCTCATATGCAAAAGCTTGGAGGGGAAAAAAGCTTGCCCTTAATGATATTAGAGGAAGTTGGGAAGGACAATTTATTGATCTATCGGCCTACGTGAAGGAGATGGAGAGGGTAGATCCTAATGTACAAACACCCTTTCAACTTACTCTTAACGATAAGTTTCAAAGATTTTTTTGGAGTTTTGGCCCATGCATCGGAAGCTACCGTAATACACTTCGTCGCATATTGCTTGTAGACGGCAGACACCTATGAGGACGTTTCGAAGGGATTCTACTTATCGCCTCTGCGCAAAATGGTAATGGTCATATATTACCGTTAGCATTTGTCGTGGTCGAGTTAGAAGAAGAGGATACGTGGATGTGGTTTCTTGAACGGGTAGGTGCGTTCGTGATCGGTAGGTTTAACGAAGATCTCGTAATTATCACGGACATGTCGAAGGGTTTAATAAATGCGGTGAAACGTATCTTCCCTAACGCATATCACAACTACTGCATGTGGCATATGACACAAAATTTACAGCACAAGTATCCCAAGAACAATGTGAAGGGTCTATGGTGGTGCGCCGCGCGTGCATATTCGAAAGAGAAATTTGATTATTTTATTAGTGAAATGAAGAAAGATCTTGCTGATTCTCAGGCCGTAGAATATATTTTGAAAATAGATCCGAAGCATTGGGCACACGCACATATGGAAGGAAGGCAGTACGGTTCCCTGACTACGAATATTGTCGAAAGTTTAAACAGCGTGCTAAAGATAGCTCGAGAGAGACCAATTATTGACTTAATCAGAACTACTAGAGAGAAAGTCGCCGATCATTTTCAAAAATGCAGAGAGATATCTGAGAAATGGACCACCCTTCTCTGCCCAAAAGCAGACGCTCACATGAAGAAGGTGTTGCAATGGGCCGGTAGAAAGAGAGCTCAACCATACGGGCGCGATCAATTCCAAGTCAATTTCAGAAATTTCATTCATCACGTCGACTTGGAACACAAGACCTGTAGTTGCCGCCGTTTGCACATTCATGGCTTGCCTTGCTCCCATGTCGTGGCGGCCATCAATCGAAGAAGTTACGACTACCATAAATTTTGTGAGAACTGGTTTTTCACCGCTTGCTTTAGACAAACATATGACGAGCAATGGGTTCCCACCCTCGATAAAAGTCAATGGGAGTTTCAAGCAGAGCAACTCCCTAAAAATATGAAAGTGAGACCACCCTATTATTGTCGAAAGTAAGCCGGCCGTCCGAGGAAGAGAAGGATGAGGTCTAAGGGTGAATATGGTCACAACCGCAGGAGCTGCACGGCAGTGGGACCGATGGACTGACAGTGTATATTTTTAATAATGATAGATTGAATGTAAATGAAAAATTCAGAATCCATATTTTTTTACTATAATATAGTCTTTACCGATGTATCATAGAGTCGTCATCGACTGTATCCATAATCGATATCGACTCTATATAGAGTCGCCATCGACTATTTATAAATTCGATATTGATTCATTTAAGAATCGGTATCGATTATGGATACCGTCGATGACGACTCTATATAGAGTCGATATCGATTACCTAAAGAGTCGTTAACGATTAGTTATATAGTCGGTAGCGATTACATACAGAGTCGTCACCGATTATTTATATAGTCGATGACGACTATATATGTAGTCGCTAATGGCTGCTATTTCTACTTTTTAACTACAACTATATAAAAATAGTGCAATTATATTTAAAATAATTCATTAAGAAAAAATATTTCATTTATAATTATAAAAATATTCAAATACAACCACACTACTGCTGCTCCCCCTCCTTTTTGTCGTGCTTCGCCAGTACTTCGCCATTGCCGTTGTATGTAGCCAGTATATGGCCAATTTCTGCCCTGATCCTATCTATATCTGATTACGCGAAGTCAAATTTCTTTCCCATCATAAAGTATTCGACATACTTCACAACAAACACCCTATAATCACAGGAGTTGGTCTGTCGGGGGACGGCTTTGTTCCGGCAGTCAGTAGATGACCAAGGATAGCTCTTCTTCATTAGTGCAATGGAGTCACCATATGAATATAAAATCACGGGAAGGTATTGGGTGCATTTGAAATAATAGAGGAGTGTATAGGATATGTTAAGCTAACAATGATAAAAGATATGCTAAGCAAAATATCTTACCACTTGCAATTGGGACACATATCTTTCCTTAGAGGCCTATTAAATATAGAATTAGATGATCATTATCGATGATTCGACTACCTTCTGATCATAGCGCTTGATGTAGTGGTTGTTCTGAATGTATTGGCATAAATATCTACAAAAAAGTAATATAATCTCAAAGGGTATGATAGAAAAATTAAAAAGAATAATTATAAAGAGGATAAAAGCATATTATGTTGCATTCGTGAGCCCACAGATTTCGAAGCTCATTGAAGAAGAAAGTTTCCATCAGCTTCTTCCCTCCGGTCTCTCTTTGTCTATAGGCAACCCACCTTTGAACTTAAACCTCCATCGATCGGTCGATAATTTTTCAAATAGGTGAACTTGTTGAAATCTCTCGCCATAGCCTATGTAACGTCGTCCATAAGGAAGTTTTTGACCTCTTTCTCAGGATGAATTTTATCATTAATTACTTCCAAATGTCTCAGGTAGGCGCCCATAACCTGAAACCAATGCAGTTAGATTAAAATATGCAGTTAGAGTTAAATACATGATCAATATAAGTCATCGATATTGATTAATTTGAGAGTCGATAACGATTATTTAAGTCATCGAAATCGTTATCGACTCTCTAATGAATCGATATCGATGATGTATAAAGTCGCTAATGATTACATAAGCCATTGTTAGCGACTCTAAAAGCCATCGATCTCGATTAATTTGGGAGTCGATAACGATTATGTAAGTCATCGTTATCGACTCTATAAGCAATCGATATCGACTATTTTTCGAGTTGTCGACAGCTTTAACCAATCAAGGATTTTGCCTACAGTATGTTAAACTTACAAAGTTATCCAGTCATCGAAGTTCCCTGCATCAAGGATTGCACCACCACTTATACTTTGCAGCATGTTAACATATTCTCTGCATAAAAAATGACCAACTTAACTAATCTTCACGATAAATATATAATAATAAAGTTAAGTATTCAGGGTAGAATAACTTACTCGTCCTCCTTTAGAGGCTTGTTTCATATGTCTAGCATATATTTTTGCTCATGTTAGCTCGTAGAGCATCTTCATCCAGAGACCTGTGACTGTATTACACCGCCACCGTCCGAGCTCAAGAGTTGGTCCTTTCTTGGCCTTCTCGTGAGGCTTTTTCACTGCCTACCTTCACGTGTGCCTTAGGTTTGACGGCAATTACTTTACTGAGTTTTCCTTGCCTAGGTCTTAAGCGGCTGTTGGTGAGGCAATTGGGAAGAGGTTTCTCTTCACCGTATGACCCTTATCGCTTGGGTCTCGTGTCGCTTGTCAAGAGTCGCCTTCACCTCATCAACGGGAGGAGGAGGAGGAACCTGATGCACAGGAGCTGATGGTTCCTTATCGAAGACTGTGTCGCACACCTTCGATATCAGCTCCTCCATAGCCACATCATGTACATCGTAATAATGATGTAAAATAAGAATTAATTTTTGGTCCACATTTTAAAAAGTCCAAATCGATTTTAAAATATAATCGTTATCGACTATACTTATAGTTCCTATCGATTTTATATATGATCGTTATCGGTTATATATATAGTCGCTATCGATTTTATATATGATCGTTATCGATTATATATATAGTCGCTATTGATTGTAAATATAATCGATATCGACTGTATATAGAGTCGATAACGATTGCATATATAATCGATATCGACTGTATATATAATCAATATCGATTTATATTAACAAAACTGAACATCTAAAACCAGATTTCAACACATACCTTAGGTCTCGCCTCCAATAAATTTTCAAGGAGTTCTTTTATATCAGTCTGGCCCTTTCTGACCAAATAGTTGTAGTGATTTAACTTCTGTCACTCCGCATCCCTAGAATTCAGCCTCTCATTGAAGGAGTTGCATAGTTTCTCTAAAGAAGCGCAACGTTTAGCCAGGGTCTTATTCTCTCCCTCCAAATCACTCACTCTTTGGGTGAGCTTCAAGTTATCCAGCGTCAAATGATCGACCCTCCTCAACAAAGAATCATTGGAGGTGGACTTCAACCGGCTATCTTCACGCCAGTGCTCTCCTTGGTGGCCCCCCTAGTTCTTGGCCGACCCTCTCCACATGGACGGGGCCCTTTTTCGAGAGGGGTTCTTCTTCAGACATCGATGTGTCATCCCATTCTTCCTCTCCAATATTCTCGACCGGAATGTAATTTCTTTTCTTCTTCGGCCGCATCTCTTCCACAGCTTTCTTGACCGGTTCTTTCCTCTTCCCTCTAACCTCCTTTTGAACCCGTAGATATTCTCTTAACACGGGTATCTCTAATTCAAAGCCCTGAGGTACGAGGGGAGCGCGAACCTTTTGAAAGAAAATGAAACATGTAAACAACAGAATAAAATGATCGTTATATATAATAAATCACTCTCGATTATGTAAAGAATCGGTACCGACTATTTAATAAATCGTTATCGATTCGTTAAAAAATCGCTATCGATTATTTAATGAATCGTTATCGACTCTGTACGGAATCGCTATCGATTGTTAAGGAATCGTTATCGATTCGTAAATGAATCGGTATCAATTCTGTAATGAATCGTTATCGATTCTAGAATGAATCAGTAAGTTGCTTTTTTTTGAATAGGCAATAGACCTCATACCTTGCTGTCTAACATCTGCCCGCGAGTGTAACCTTTGATCCTTGATCGCGCTACCGTCCACCATTTCAGCGTGGAAAGGGTCCTTGAGGCCTAGCTGGGATGGCGATATATCGGGCAGGATCTCATAAGCCCACCATTGAAGTACACATATGCATCCATATGTGTTGTACGTCTTCAGGGCTTTATCCATCTCGGCAGTTTTTCTATTCGTCGCGCCCTTTATTATATACTCGATCAAGTCTTGGTAGACGTGCAGACCCCACGGAGTTCGATTAAAGGTCTCCACATCATCGATGAGGTCGATGTGGTCTTCCTAAATCTGATGGTGGGACTCGGGGAAGAGAAATATGCACAACACAAACAGAAGGGACAACTTCAAGAAGTCCTCATCACTTTTCGCTCTCCAAATTGCAGCATCTATATGAGACCGGAGAATTTTTCCAGGAGGCGTTCCACAAAAGTATTTGTATCTAATGGTTTGTTCTTCCGATGGTTTAACGGATGGGGTATACTTTTCTGGGCCAACTACGGCAAGGCCCAGTATCAATGCAATGTCTATCTTCCGAAGATAGACATCAGTCTTCCCAATTCGGAGGTAGTTTTTTTCAACCCAAAATGTCAACATCGCATCCACCACATCGGAAAGAAATCCCACACCCTTGGGCATTTGAAATATTCTACCAAAAACTGAATCTCTCAGTAACTTCTTCCGAGCTGGGGTAGCATTTTCGTAGAGATTCGAAATGGCACTGGGCGAACACTTGGCAACAGCTTGGTGTACAACCATCTTGACAGTCTTTTGAAATGAACTGTAATAAAAAAAAAAGGACTGAGCACCATACTAACAAGGATAGTTAAAAATGTTGATGAAATGTATATATAAAATCTGTATCGATTACATATAGAGTCGTTATCAATTACATATGTAATCGATACCGACTCTATATATAATCGATATCGAATCTATATATAATCGATACCGATTCTATATGTAAGCGATAACGACTCTATATGTAGTTGATATCGATTACCTATGAAATCGCCAACGAGTCAATATAAATTCGCAATGACCTCAAAATATTTATTTATATAGAAATTACTTAATTTACTGACTCTTAAGTTTCTTTTTTTTTCTTTTGTTCTATTTTTTTTCTTCCTTCTTCTTTACCTACATCGATTACATATGTAATTGATATCGACCCTATATGTAATCGATATTGATTACTTATGAAATCGCCATCAATTCAATATAAGACTACAATGATCTCAAAATGTTTAATTTACCTGTCAGGTAAATTTTCCTTATTTATATAGAAAATATTTAATTTACTGACTCAAAAGATTTCATGAAGTCGCCATTGCATCAAAAAGCTTCATTTACTTGCAAAATTTTCAATTACATTCAAAATTTTTCACTTATAATTAAAAATGAAAAGAAAATTTAGGAAGATGGATGAAGAGCAGGTGGTAGATGGGGTGGAGAGGCGGGTGGTTCCGTCTTAAGTTTCTTTTTCTTTTCTTCCTTCTTCTTTTTCTTTTCTTCCTTCCTCTTCTTCTTTTCTTCCTTCCTCTTCTTCTTTTCTTCCATCGCCAAAATCTCCATTACTTCATCGTACTCGTCCCACAGGAACTGCAGAGGATCTGGTTCTGGTGGTGGTGGTGGGTCCTCCCATACAGGCTCGAACTTGATTGGGTTATAGAAGGTTTTTTCTTCGTCGTCAGACATTGGGAAAAATATGGGCTGGTAAGGTAGTTTGCTAAGGACGAACTAAACCTGTATTTAAAGCTCCTAGATTGTGGAATACGAATCGTTGTATTAAATTTTCTCATTCTTCCAACCTAACTTGCCATAATGGTTTTATAAAAGGGTAGTTGGCAATAAATTGAACGTCGGCTGAGATAAATATAAAACCTCGTATGATTTATTATGGCATCGAGGGTAATAACTATAGGAAAATTAATTCATATGATGGGTATTAATTATATTCATAGAGAGTCGATATCGATTTGTTATAGAGTCGTCATCCACAATTTATATAGTCGATTACGACTACATATATAATCGTTATCGACTCTAAATGTAATCGATAGCGACTCTACATATAATCGATAGCGACTCAATATGTAATCGGTAACGATTACATATATGATCGATATCGATTACATCGAAGATCGATATCAATTACATCGAAGATCGATATCGATTACATATGGGAAAACCTAAAAAAATTATGTCAAAATGTGCACCAAAGAGAGGAGAAAAAAAAAATCTATAGCGATGGAAGCTAATTTTAATTCTAACTTACAGATTTGGTAGCTTGAAGGTTGTAGATTTGAATGCGATCGTCCACGAAGCGTCAACGACTCTCCACCGATTTCGAACGAAAAAGTAAAATGAAAACAGTAAATGATTTGAAAAGAGGACGGTTATTTAATACTGTGGGAGTACTTTGGGTATTTCCTACAAATTCCTCATGTGGCAGAAGTTTATGTAAAAGTGAAACTATAGGGCTTCGAAAGGCGATTCGTAAATTTCCCTTTCTATTGTCATCGTTCTTCTTGTGCTCTGCACTTGAACATATTTTTCAAATCTATATATAGACTCTTTTATTATTTGCTACTACCCAAATTGTCCCTATCTCTATCGCTATGTATGGAGATGATAGATACAGGCTAACCAACCGGTTCAGTGTCACGTGTGTAGGGACTGAGCCAGAAACCTTTTTGGGAGGGGGGCCAAGGTATAAATCGCCTAAAAAGTTTCAAAACCACCATATTTTTTCTGAAATTTTCATTATAATCCGTTGAATTTAGGTGTAATTGGTGATTATGAATCAGCCATTGGTGGATATCATTGTCGGTGCGCGCGATCATACATTTATGTGCTTTGTGGGTATGATAAAATTTGTAGTTTACTTTTGACAAATAATTTTTTTTTTGTCAATTTAAATGGGATAGTTCGAGTCAACACCGTCGAATTACTCAAGATATTCGAAAATATAGTTTCTTGCGTAAAATTTTACGGAGTCGAATTGGTCTAGATTGGTGTGGGCTGTGTGTGTGTGGTTGGGTGGGGGGAGGGGGGCATACTAACTGGAGTCGGAGCTAGGCTGGTGGGCCCATTTCAAATAAGAAAAGAAGAAGTTGGTTTTGGGGTAGGGGCCCTGTCACCCGCCCTCTCTGCCTCCTTCCCTGCTCTCGAGTAAGGGTACCGCTCCATTAGTTAAATTGATTAAATGTGCACTTCATAGGTTTGACCAATTAAGCAAAAAGATATTATGTTCTCGCGCGGCAATGGTGAGATCCCACCAAGTTCAACATGATTGGACCTGACCATTGCCCATTGCCCATCCACTCACATGTTTCACAAAGTTAGCATTTAGTAGATCAATGTCCCGAAATTAATAAATTTGTGCATTCAAATCAAAATCAATTTGCAATGAGTAGAAGGGCCCAGGATATTAAAAGGGATAGACAAAGCTATAATTTTTTCAATGTGAGACTAAATTTTAACACGTCCCTACATGTATTGGCTGAACTAAGGCAAATCAAGTGGTCAATTGAAGTGACATAAAGTGGAGCAAGGCTAGCTTGATACCATGATAAATCGCTTCATCCAACCTAAAACCAATTGGCAATAATTGGAGAAGCCCATGATACTTGAGGGATAAAACAAATTATAATTTGCCCAATGTGAGTGTCATGACCCAGAATCCTAGACAATCTCAAGGACCTAGAATTTCGTGTTACGACACCGTACACTTGTTAAGGCGATAAGTAGACATACATATTTTACAAAATCTCACATAAAATAGGGCTTCCAAAATTGTGAACCAAATCATCTTCTCATATCAAAATTTTCTTCATTAAACTTACATTGAGTTCACAATATTAAATAACCAGAAATACAAGTTCAATCAACTACTAGAAAGTTGTTTCGAATATTTAATATATACCTGATGTCGTCTAACTGGTCCTCCATGTCATCACCCTCATAAACCTCATAGTCTACCACCGCATCAAGTCCACTAACAGTGTAGTCTATATCTTCACCTGCAACTATTAGTTTTTGGTGGGGTGACTTTACTCAGTCACGTAAACTCAGTGGTTGCACAATCGATCCACTATAATCTACACAAGTGATCGTGAGTGTAACCTTGTGAGTGAAGGTGAATCCTTTAAAAATTCATATAAACAACATAATAAAAATTATCATAATCATTGTATAACTATAAAACTATAAAACTGAAGTAACATAACAGATTTCAGTGCATATGATGCTTCTAATGCTTATACTTTTCTTACTTGTCTTGTCAACTTAACTTACGTGACATATCGAAAGTCTTATTATTACTCTATACGCCTACACAACGTACTTCGTATCTTACTTATCTTGTTTAAACGATCTGTGCCAGGATCACTGCTCGAGCTTATCACGCGAGATCTATGTGTAGATAATCACCTAACCCCTTCATATCATAACATAAACCACCATTTAGCCCGATAAGGTTGCGCACATAAAAATCAGTGTCCGCTTAAGTCGAGACACTGTCATATCATATTGTCCTTAAGACCCGTCTTGACTACAGACGTTGAATCTTGTGGTGGCACGCAAGACATGACACGTGTAGAAACTTAATTTCATATTTAGTTGGCCTTCACAACGCATCTTAATATATCATAGCATTATTCGGTTATGGGCTTATGTCCCCGCCTCGATCCAATATTTATGTGGGCTTAAGTCCCCATTTTCTTTACAACTCGTAGCTTAACATATTCATATTTTATCTTTTCTTAAACTTAATTTGAATGAGCCACGATGTGATAGGCTTTAAAGACCACGCTTTCTAATGGATGAGTTCCGTAGTAACTTGGATGTACTTTGTGTGGCAGCCCATACTCCCATAGAGGACTTACATCTGTACATGAATGCCTACATTCTAAGTTTCACGTGACCGTAAAAGAAATCCCACCGTGACGAAGGCTTAAAAGTCATGCATCGTATCTTATTCTTTTTTCTAAACATACATATGCCCTAACGTACTTATAAGTAATGAATGTCACACAAAACAAATGAAATATATAATAAGAAAACATCTAACCATAATACCCATAATTCGGATGCCTTGCTCATTATTAAGAGAGAAAAGAAGGCGACCTACAATGAAGGTACGTGAGTACCAGAAAGTATATCACAAGATGATGTTAGACTAGTCTCATAGATAGATCTTATCGATTTGATGAAAACGGACTGGTCGTTTGTGAAATTTGGCTAAGTATTGACTCCCATATGACTCAAACAAGTTTCGACCGTCAGATCCTTGTTGTACGATTTTCTGGGTACGTACACCTTCATAGCGTGAGTAGAAGATGTACCTAAATAATTGTCCTAAGCTTAGAAGGTGAGTTGAACCTATTCAAAAGGTCTAGGTCCGCGATTTTATAAAATGCGCGTTTGACTACATTGGGTATACGAGCCCATTAAGGGTCCATAGACTGGACGGGCCCATAAGGCCCATGGACCTTTATGATGTTTGAGGATCTTAAATGATTTAATTTTCATAAAAGCTTATACGATACCTAAGGTCCATTTTAAGGATTTGAATAAATCGGATATGAGACACCGGGTTTGGTAATCATGTGATATCATAGAAAAAGTGGGTTTTGATCACTGGCCTGATTCGACCTAAAACCTGAGATTAAAAAGGGTCAAATCATACCCTAGACTAAGGTGCCGCAAGCATAAAGTACATGAAGTTTTGTGGTTATGTGCACGACTTTAAGTGGTGCAAAGACCGCGATGTGTCTGTTTAAATCAAATCTGATCATCTATTCAACAGACGAACATATGATATTTATTTCGATCTACGGGCTTCAGCTCATAGGTCTGTGGTCCGCTAAATTTAATGGCTCATACTGGACCCTTTAGCTAGTGTATAAGCAGATTCAAATAAATAAACACAGAAAGTATTATAAGCGTAAATAAATATATTCACATATTTGGGGTACTAAAATTTATAAAGATAGGGACATGTGGATCAATGTGAATCGTTATATGTATAAAGCATGTGATTTAATAGGGAATCTATGGTTTGACCGAGGTCAGAAACTGATCGGATCATTGAGATTGAAACGGTCAAACAATGGCCTCCAATCGAGTGCCCAACAAAACAAAGCAGGGCAACAACCCATTCTTGACCAGGGATTTTTATTTTTGTGCCTGGTGTTTAGTCCTTAGGATCTATTTTGCTGGCACACTCGTGTGCCATATGGTTCTTGGTCGATGGGTTCAACCATAGGGTCAACCCTTCGACCATAATCGTCCTGTGAATCCACACAAAATATAATATTGAAAATTTTCATTTTTACTAAATTTATCACATAAATATTCATCACATTTAAAAAAAGTGTAAATGTATAGATTTGGATGGATAGAATGACACCCACCTCGTAAAAGCTTTTGATCGGTTGGATTGGCATAGATCCGGCTTTAGGGTCTAACCTCGCCTCCTTTTGATTGTAAAAAATTTAGGTTGTCCATAATAAACCTCACCAATAGAGTGCAAATATTAGATTTTCTATTTATAATATTCTAATTTTATCAACATAAAAGGGGATGGCGAAGTGAGATTTAGAATATACCTCATGTTATCGGTTGGCTCATGTTTGCATGTCTCATATCGATCTACTTTTGTGTCGAGTTATCAAGTTAGCGCCCTAATGGAGGGAAGAGCACGGGTTGGTTTGACATAGTTTCAGTGCGTGGATCGAGACGATGGCTGCGATTTCATGGCTGCACGAGGAAGAGCAAGATGGGCGGCTGATTTGCTCACGTAGAGAACATTCATTAGGCTGCCGCTGGTGTGTGGGTATGCATTGAGAGAGATGTTTATAGAGAGCTCCATGCTCTAGAGAGAGAAAGAGTGAGGGCTATTGGCGTACACATCTTCACGAAGGATGGAATATGAGAAAGAAAAATAAATATCTCCTATTCTAGGCTCTAATGAGGTGTATCAATGGAGGAATTCAAGAGGATTTAGGCTTCAGGTGTTGGTGTCACTTGTGGCCATACTTGGATCTTCACGTGAATGGAGGGTAGGTGGAGATAAGGGTCATGTGAGTTTCTGCAAATCTCAAGCTCATAGATAGAGAAAGAGAGAGAGAGAGAGAGAGGGAGACGTGGGTGGGGGGGTCTGAAACCAAGGGGTCTCTGATAAAGGGTGTACGAATGGGTGAAATCAATTGGTTCATATACATGAAAAGTAAACTTGAGACCTATTGTTTTGCAATGGAGAGAGAGGGGGATTGGGAGGTGGCCGATGGGATTCTATATATATATATATATAGAAGTTGTGGCTGGTAGAGATTAGAAGAATAGGAAGGAAGGAGAGAGAGAGACCAATGGAGAGAAATATTCGATTGGGCAAGTTAACTAAAAGGAGGAAGAGTAAAAAAAAAAAAAAGATTCTTTCTCTTTCTAGACTTTTGTTGCCAAAGATGGAATGCAAAATTTTGAATTCGGTTGCCAGCTTAGTGCCTAAATCTAATTATAATCCTTTCTTTTCTTAAAAGAGAAAGTGGGATGAGTTAGAGTGTGGCACACTTACATGGAGTTCGGTGCTCCACCATATCTAAGACCATAGAATTAGCCTCCTGAGACACAAGTCATAACATTATCTTCCCCTAAAAGAAATTTTCGTCCCAGAAAATTACGTAGCTACTAATTCGAAGATTCGATTCCAGTTTCGTACTTGTATATACTCCCTAAAATAATAATGTTGGGTCCAAAGGTCACATCCAATGGGTCAATGGTATGACTAAGGTCAAATTAGTTAAACAAAAGCCAAAATATTTACAAAGGTCAATGATTCCACATTTGCAAAAATCTGTGTCATTATATTCTCCCCTCCCTATAAAATTTTCGCCCTCGAAAATTAGTCATAAGACTGCACTCAAAAGTTATAATTTTATTCAAATTGACAGAATAGATGATTGGGATCAGGTTTGTTCCAAAAATTTGACTTAAGATATCTTTATTCCATTATCATCAATTGGATGGCTAGTGGTGTTTCACATGACACTGATCCCCAAAACAAGGAAGTTTTTCTTTTTAACTATGAGCCATGGTATAAATCTTCTATGCAAGTGTTAGCTCTCAACCTCAAATCTCTTAAGATTAGGATACCTGAAACTTAAGTCATTACAATTAATTTTTATCGGCCTTGTTAATCTTTTTTTAATCATTACCCAATATTTTTAAAATTTTATTTAACCATTCAATCATCACCCAATATCTGTCTCCCAAACATTAAAATTTGATTTAAACCCTTTTTACACTACGATATGATTCTCTCTTAAAAACGATAAAGGTCGACTTAAATTTATCAAACAATAAATTAAACACATTCTTTATTATGAATTTTTGCTAATACTTGGTTTACCAAACTTTCATTGAACATCAGCTTGATTTTTCAATCTTTTCAAAATTTTCAAATTCATCATGAATTTATCAAATTTGACGAATTAAATTGAACTAGTACCCCATCTCTTTTTTCCTTTTTTGGTTGGTTTTATAAATCTCAATCGTTACCAATACTTAAATAATTGAAAGTAATTTGTCATTTATTGCGCCACAATGTTATTCACCCCTCCTTATAAGGGCAGTCGATTTAAATTTGTCATTTTATAAATGGCGTCAACTTCTATCCTTGATTTCTCTGAACACATGAATCGTCGAACTTTGTATCAAATATTCGCTCAATTTTTCGATTCTTCGCATTCTCCTCAAATCTTTCTTAAATTGCTTGAATTAACCAAAGTAGTACCCAGTGAATGATTGCCAAATCGAACCCTGGTTAGTATGGTCTTGACTACGTACCCTCAAACGTTACTCAATGTGTACATCATGTTTTATGAGTTCAATAAAGGCGGTACCTAAGAATCAAAATCAATTTATTCTTTTTCACGGGTTTTCATCACTTTATTACTCATGATTCATCGATCCTTCATAATTAATATTGAGATTCGGTCTTTTAGGTCTCAAGTTAATTGTGATTCCAAATTAACCTTAAACACTCCCTATTTCAAGTGGCATACTTGGCCTAAATCCTTAGTCATAAATTTTTGACTGATGTATTATAATTTTTCGGTTCTTAAGATTACCTTCTTAGTTAGATTTTTAACCTCGAATCTTCAATGATTACCTCACCTTGTCACTTTTAAGCTGTAAAAAGCTTAAGGAAAACTTTTAAATCTCGTATTCAGTGACTTGTCTTCCCTCTATTATAATCCTTAACTATTCAAACATCATTCTTCCCGTAGTCCTTAAATAATTTATTCCAAATTTATTTATTTATTTATTTATTTTTTCAGAAATAATAACTCCTAAAACTTCATTGCAAGATAGCATTCTCTTCATTATATCTCGCTGATCATAAACTATTTCAATATCATCTAAGGTTACTGATAATATATTATTTTTCAATCTAAAATAACTTCTAATAAGTTATTCTTTTAGTCAGTATCTCAAGCAATAATGAGTTCTAAATCATCAACTTATTTAGAATTTATTATTTCTAATTATTTCCCATCATTCAAGGATCATTTTTAATTTCTCTCACATGCTCTTAACTCATAAAAGTTTTGAATAAATAGATCTTAAAATCCTCAATTGAACCTTTAAATCTTATGTTATTGATTATCGCACTTTCTTAAAATCCTTCAGTCCTCAGAAGATCTAGAACAGGTCTATTAGAATCATTGTCACTTCAATCACCATATCACTTCAATCACCATAGTGTACTTACATGAACCACATCGTCCTCGAAGAAGTAAAGCTTGAGCTTTGATACCATCTCCGTCACAACCCAGAATCCTAGCCAATCTCAAGGACCTAGAATTTCGTGTTATGGCATCACACACTTGTAAAGCCAATAAGTAGACATACATATCTTACTAAATCTTACATAAAATAGGTCGTCCAAAATTGTGAACCAAATCTTTTCTCATATCAAAATTTTCTTCATTAAACTTACATTGAGTCCACAACATTAAATAATCAGAAATACAAGTTCGATCAACTACTAGAAAGTCGTTTCGAATATTTAATATATACCTGATGTCGTCTAACTGGTCCTCCATGTCATCACCCTCATAAACCTCAAAGTCTACCACCGCATCAAGTCCACCAACAGTGTAGTCTATATCTTCACTTGCAACTGTTAGTTTTTGGTGGAGTGAGTTTACTCAGTCACGTAAACTTAGTGGGTTGCACAATCGATCCACCACAATCTACCAAGGTGATCGTGGGTGTAACCTTGTGAGTGAAAGTGAATCCTTTAAAAATTCATATAAACAACATAATAAAAGTTCTCATAATTATTGTATAACTATAAAACTATAAAACTGAAGTAACATAACAAATTTCAGTACATATGATGCTTCTAATGCTTACACTTTTCTTACTTGCCTTGTCAACTTAACTTACGTGACATATCGAAAGTCTTACTATTACTCTATACGCTTACACAACGTACTTTGTATCTTACTTATCTTGTTTAAATGATCTATGCCATGATCGCTGCTCGAGCTTATCACGCGAGGTCCACGTGTAGATAACCACCTAACCTCCATATCATAACATAAACCACCATCCAGCCCGATGAGGTTGCACACATAAAAATCAGTGTCCCCTTAAGTCGAGACACTGTCGTGCCATATTATCCTTAAGACCTGTCTTGACTACAGACGTTGAATCTTACAGTGGCACGCAAGACATGACACGTGTAGAAACTTAATTTCATATTTAGTTGGCCTTCACAGCATATCTTAACATATCATAACATTATTCGATTATGGGTTTATGTTCCCGCCCCGATCTCATTTTTGTGTGGGCTTAAGTCACCACTTTCTTTATATCTCGTAGCTTAACATATTCATATTTTATCTTTTCTTAAACTTAATTTGAATGAGCCACGATGATGCGATAGGCTTCACAGACCACGCTTTCCGAGGGATGGGTTCCGTAGTAACTTGGATGCACTTCGTGTGGCAGCCCATACTCCCATAGAGGTGTTGCATCTGTACATGAATGTCTACATTCTAAGTTCCACATAACCGTAAAAGAAATCCCACCGTGACGAAGGCTTAAAAGTCGTGTGTCGTATCTTATTCTTTTTTCTTAATATACATATGCCCTAACGTACTTATAAGTAATGAATGTCATACAAAGCAAATAAAATATATAATAAGAAAATATCTAACCATAATACTCATAATTCGGATGACTTGCTCATTATTAAGAGAGAGAAAAAGGCGATCTACAATGAAGGTACTTGAGTACCAGAAAGCATATCACAAGGTGATGTTAGACTAGTCTCGTAGATAGATCTTATTGATCTGATGAAAACGAAGTGGTCATTTGTAAAATTTGGCTAAGTATTGACTCCCATATGACTCAAATAAGTTTCGACCGTCGGATCCTTGTTGTATGATTTTCGGGGTACGTACACCTTCATAGCGTGGGTAGAAGATGTACCTAAATAATTATCCTAAGCTTAGAAGGTGAGTTGGGCCTATTCAAAAGGTTTAGGTCCGTGATTTTATAAAATGCGCGTTTGACTATATTGGGTATACGAGCCCATTAAGGGTCCATAGATTAGACGGGCCCATAAGGCCCATGGACCTTTATGATGCTTGAGGATCTTATACGATATCTAAGGTCCATTTTAAGAATTTGAATAAATCGGATATGGGACACCGGGTTTGGTAATCATGTGGTATCATAGAAAAAGTGGGTTTTGATCACTGGCCTGATTCGACATAAAACCTGAGATTGTCAGACCCTAGACTAAGGTGCCGCAAGCATAAAGTACAAGAATTGTTGTGGTTATGTGCACGACTTTAAGTAGTGCAAAGATCACGATGTGTCTCTTTAAATCAAATCTGATCATCTATTCAACAGACGAACATATGATCTTTATTTCGATCTACGGGCTTCGGCTCATAGGTCTGTGGTCCGCTAAATTTAATGGCTCATACTGGACCCTTTAGCTAGTGTATAAGCAGATTCAAATAAATAAACACAGAGAGTATTATAAGCGTAAATAAATATATTCACATATTTTGGGTACTAAAATTTATAAAAATAGGGACATGTGGATCAATGTGAATCGTTAGATGTATAAAGCATGTGATTTTATAGGGAGTCCATGGTTTGACCGAGGTCAGAAACTGATCGGATCATCGAGATTGAAACGGTCAAACGATGACCTCCACTCGAGTGCCCAACAAAACAAAGCAGGGCAACAACCCATTCTTGACCAGGGATTTTTATTTTTGTGTCTGGTGTTTAGTCCTTAGGATCTATTTTGCTGGTACACTCGTGTGCCATATGGTTCTTGGTCGATGGGTTCAACCATAGGGTCAACCCTTCGACCATAACCGTCCTGTGAATTCACACAAAACATAATATTGAGAATTTTCACTTTTACTAAATTCATTACATTTAAAAAAAGTGTAAATGTATAGATTTAGATGGATAGAATGACACCCACCTCATAAAAACTTTTGATTGGTTGAATTGGCATAAATCCGGCTTTAGGGTCTAACCTCGCCTCCTTTTGATTGCAAAAGATTTAGGTCGTCCATAATAAACCTCACCAATAGAATGCAAATATTAGATTTCTATTTATAATATTCTAATTTTATCAACATAAAAGGGATGACGAAGTGAGATTTATAATATACCTCGTGTTATCAGTTGGCTCATATTTGCATGTCTCATATCGATCTACTTTTGTTCCGAGTCATCAAGTTAGCGCCCTAATGGAGGGAAGAGCACGGGTTGGTTTGACATAATTTCAGTGCGTGGTTCAAGACGATGGTTGCAATTTCATGGCTGCACGAGGAAGAGCAAGACGGGCGGCTGATTCGCTCACGTAGAGAACATTCATTAGGCTGCCGCTGGTATGTGGGTATGCATTGAGAGAGATATTTATAGAGAGAGCTTCATGCTCTAGAGAGAGAAAGAGTGGGAGCTATTGGCGTACACATCTTTATGAAAGATGGAATATGAGAAAGAAAAATAAATATCTCCTATTCTAGGCTCTAATGAGGTGTGTCAATGAACTCAAGAGGATTTAGGCTCCAGGTGTTGGTGTCACTTGTGGCCATACTTGGATCTTCACGTGAATGGTAGGTGGAGATAAGGGTCATGTGAGTTTCTGCAAATCTCAAGCTCAGAGAGAGAGAGAGAGAGAGAGAGAGAGAGAGAGAGAGAGAGAGAGAGAGACGTGGGATGGGGGGATTTGAAACCAAGGGGTCTCTGATAAAGGGTGTACGAATGGGTGAAATCAATCGGTTCATATACATGAAAAGTAAACTTGAGACCTATTGTTTTGCAATGGAGAGAGGGGGATTGGGAGGTGACTGATGGGATTCTATATATATATATATATATATATATATATATAGAAGTTGTGGCTGGTAGAGATTAGAAGAATAGGAAGGAAGGAGAGAGAGACTAATGGAGAGAAATATTCGATTGGACAAGTTAACTAAAAGGAGGAAGAGTCCAAAAAAGAAAATTCTTTCTCTCTCTAGACTTTAGTTGCCAAAGATGGAATACAAAATTTTGAATTCGGTTGCCAGCTTGGTGCCTAAATCTAATTATAATCCTTTCTTTTCTTAAAAGAGAAAGTGGGATAAGTTAGAGTATGACGCACTTACATGGAGTTCAGTGCTCTACCATATCTAACGCCATCGAATTAGCGTCTGACACACGGGTCATAATAGTGAGACTCAATTTTAATAGTAATTTCTGCAAGTGTGGCTCTATTTTGGTGCCACGATGTGTTATATGGAGTATGCGGTGATCAGCTAGGTCAGAATCATTCTAAAATTGCTTTGAAATATTATTATTAGAGATCGTTTTTATGCTATCTTAGAGATAAATCCTATCTATATAATGGTCCCCATAACCCCATGGGACCAGAAAAGATGCCACGTATAAATATATCTAAAATAACCCTAAAACCTACTGGCCCATCCCCTGCCACGAGTGAGTGGGTAGGTTGGTTAATATAAACTCATTTAAAATAACCCTAAGCCTATTTACCACCCGGACCTCATCTAAAGTATAGAAGCACCTAGGTGTGATATAATCAAGTCTAGAGTTGACCTATACACATTTTTAAGAGACTCGGATAAGTATATGTCAACTTTTGATAAGATTCTGTTACCAATGGGTGTATCTAAGAGCCCCTTATCTAGATTTCATAATGACAACTCATAGCCCTTAAACTATAACCAAAATGTCCTAAATCATTTAGATTGAGTTAATTCATTAAAATGCGTACACTCTTTACTTTAGCGCTTGAGTGTTCAACTGGTATTCTCGTCCCTTGAGAAGCAATGCATTCTTCTGTTCTTTGTGTGGGTCTCCTCCCAGTGTGCTACGTAAAATTAATATTTCTGTATTTATAATTTTCATAATTTGCATAAGCATTACACCTTGGGCTTGTCTCATTTTTGGCATATTACGAATCAACCCGTGCACTAAGTGCGGGTCAATCTCTCCTATACAAACTTGTCGAACATGAAAAAATATTAAGTAGTTGAGAAATTAGTGAAAGCACATTTCTTACCTCGTAACTGATTAAAAAAGATTCGTGTTATTTTTTTGAACTGTAAAAGAGTAATCATTTTGGTGAAATGGTAAAAGGCTTGAATTTTAACTATTAATGTTTTTTCTATATAAATTGTAAATTTACTTTGCCTGTAAAAAGTTAGAGGTTAAGTTTGTATCCCTTCTCCCCTGCGAGAAAACATGGCAGTATGCTTTCTTGCTTGAAGGTGCCTAAATTGATGTAAGTTAGATAACTAAAAAGTAATACCAACTCTTTATCAAAAGGCCTAACCCTTTGCCTAAATTTAATAGGGAGCCATTACTTGCACACATTTTTCAAGTGACTGTACCTAATTTGAAGAAAGACTTGGTTTTTTAGGGACATGTGATATGTAAAAATGCAATATGGGCTATCTGATTTGAAGTTTATGGTCAATAGATTCATAAAATTGGAGCAAAACACAAATCTTGTCATATGATCTATTGTAGTCAACTGTGGAATTATATAACAGCCTTTGACTCCATTTAATCAAATGATGAAAATTATATTTTGTTCTAATCTTTTGCCATTGATATCTTTATATCATGGCCTTTAAATCAAACGACTTAAATGGTGTTTTCACATAATAGAGGTTGCCAAATTTACAAGTCTTTCTTTTAAATTTGATGCAATCACTTGAAAAGCGTGTGAAAACAATGGCTCCCAATTTAATAACTCTAAAATATTTAAAGAGGCCAGGAGATGTGCGTATGAACACGCGGCTCTTCTGTGCGGTTCTCCACGTGGCACTCATCAGGTTCATTTTTTTAATATTCAATACTTGTCTTTTAGAAAAATTATAAATGGTAGACAATTTTTTATAGATAATATTGCAGACAACTTATGTTGCGCAACATAACTAACTGGAGTGCTTTAGCCCAACTATGTGTGCAGACATAACTTATGTGTGCAGTCAGTCATGTCGCATCACATAAGCTGCCTGTAAAATTGTCTATAAAAAATTGTCAACGATATAACAGTCCTGCCTTTTATAACATGTGGGGCCCGCTAATTTTTGTAATGCTTGCCTTTTATAAATGTGATTGTTATTTTGTAAAATTTTTACCAAATGAATACCCTCTGAAATTAGGTATAGTGCATTTTGGGATGCAAAACTTTGAAAAGGAAAGAAAATTTGCATATAAATATGTAGGAAATTGTTGTGTAAAAACTTCTTATAAGGTGTTTGCACTTCCAATCATGTTAATAATTTTCTGGTGTGAAGAAGACAACCAATAAATCAAATAACCAATATCACAAGAAGGTAGAAAGAGAAAAATCATACCACAAACAAGAACAAGATTTGTGTGGTTCTGCCTAAGCCTACATCCATGGGTAGTCAAACAAAGTGTTTCCACTATCAAGAAAAAGATGCACAAAGGCTACAAATAATAGAGATCGAATTCTCCAATCTTACCCAACAAAGGAGAACCACAAATGCCGGTGCCTAAAAAACCAAGACTCACAGGCAAAACTAAACCCCAAATTCTCTCTTACCAAAACAAAACCCAAATTCTCTCTCTAACTCACAGGCACCAAAGGAGATCCCAATTACAGAACCCAAAAATCCCTCTCGTCCAAAAGGATTTCTCACCTATTTATTCTTACCTAATTTCCTATTTAGACTAGAACTCTTCTTTTATAGCAAGTTCTCTCACGCTAAATAACCCAAAGAAAACGTTCCAAAACTCTCCCACTTTCCAATTTTAGTTTGAACTCTTATTCTCTATCTTTTAGATCATATTTAATCGGATTCTATTTTTATTCAGACCAAAAATAATAAGGGTCAAACTAAAATAGCTTGGGTCAACTTGTTTAAACTCAAAACGAGCCAAAACCTAACCATCTCTACCTTGGCGAGATTTCTAAACCAACAATAATTCTCCACATTGACATGAAATCTCATGTCATTCAAACAAATCAAGCATATTCAATTTCAACTTCAAAATTGCCTTTAAACTTGCCCACCGACACCAATGCACCCCGGAAGTGCCAAACTATCAATACACCCAAAAGTGCCCAAATTACTCATGCACCTGAAGTGCCAAATTACCAATGCCAATACACCCGAAAGTGTCAAATGTGCCCGTAGGTACCACCGCACTCGAAAGTGCTCAAATACGCCTCATATGCGTTAAGTCCAAATCATGTTGGAACATAGCCCCAATGACTTTTCTAGTCCACAAGTCTGCAGAGTTATTTGCAGTGTCAATCTTCATATCAATGATGACTGCTCCACCTAGCACAGTACTTCCTTGTAGAAGATACAAATTTTCATGTCTAGTGCCATTTATCACAACCAATGCTCCCATTACCACCTTGAGAGCTCCACCTGGCCAAGTAATTTTAGAACACTTACATTCCAAAACACCCAAAGAGAGGAGATTTTTTCTCAAGTCCGGTACATACCGAACTTCCGCCAATACCTTCAAATGGATGTTATCCATACATCTAATCTGACGGGTGTTATTATTTCTCATAAGAACCATTCCACCATCTAACTCCGTAAAATTGGAAAATCAATCCCGATTGGGACACATGATAAGAACAACTTGAATCTAAAACCCACTCATCTGAATGGCAAATGAATGACGAACCGGTCAACAAATATTCAGAACCATCACTCTCATCTGCTACGTTTGTATCAGAAGGTTTCTCTTCCTTTTTTACCAAACTTGGACAGTCCTTCTTCCAATGCCCTGTATCATGACAATAGGCACACTCATCTTTTACAATTCTTCTATCACTAGCAGCATCAATTATTTTTGAACGACACTTATCTCTTTTACTAGACCTTCTCCCTTCCGATCTGCCCCTTGCTACCAAAGCTTCACCCGATGTATCCTTATGCGTCTCTTTATCCCTTTTTCGATACTCATTATTTATCAAAATGTTAGACACATTATTATATTTAATCTCTTCCTTTCCATATAATAAGGTGGTAATCAAGTGCTCATATTTATCAGGAAGAGACTTCAACAGCAACAAAGCCTTATCCTCATCATTAATTTTTATATCTAAATTTTGCAAATTAACGAGAATTTTATTATAATCATTCAAATATTCAGACATAGAAATACCTGATCGATATTGGAAACAGAATAGTTTCTTCTTTAAATAGAGCCGATTCTTAATGCTTTTCGTCATATGTTTATCTTCCAACTTCTTCCAAAGATTCTTTGCCTTTGTCTCTTTCATTACAAAATATTTATGATCTTTCGCAAGACACAACCGAATTGTGCCACAAGCTTGCCGATTAATATTGTCCCAATCTTTCTCTGTCATTCCTTCCGGTTTGTCTTCCAAAGCAATGTTCAAATCTTGTTGGATCAAATTTCTCAACTTCAAATTTTGTGTTCGAGACCATAGTCCTTTGCACAGATTTATCGGACGAACCAACTCCCGACATCTTCACTCCAATCGTATAGAACCACCAAAAACAAGAGAAAACTTTCTCGCGGAAGCAAAACGATGCTCAAGTTGAAACATAGACTCTGATACCAATTGTTGTGCAAAAACCCTTTACAAGGTGTCTGCATTTCCAATCACGCTAATGACTTTCACGTGCGAAGAAGACAACCAATAAACCAAATAACTAATATCACAAGAAGGTAGAAAGAGTAAGAGATTATATCACAAATAAGAACAATATTTATGTGATTCGGCTTAAGCCTATGTCCACGGGCGGTCAAACAAAGTGTTTTCACTATCACGAAGAAGATGCATAAAGACTATAAACAATGAAGATCGAATTCTCCAATCTTACCCAACAAAGGAGAACCACAAATATCGGTGCCTAAAAAATCAAGACTCACATGCAAAACTAAATCCCAAGTTCTCTCTCTTACTAAAACAAAACCTAGATTCTCTCTCTCTAACTCACACGCACCAAAGGGGATCCCAATTACAAAACCCAAAAGTCCCTCTTGTCCAAAAGGATATCTCACCTATTTATTCTTACCTAGTTTCCTATTTAGACCAAGACTCTTCTTTTATAGCAAGTTTTTCTCTCACACTAAATAACCCAAAGAGAACCTACGGTCCAAAACTCTCTCACTTTCTAGTTTTGATTTGGACTCTTATTCTCTATCTTTTAGATTATATTTAATCGAATTTTATTCTTATCCAAACCCAAAATAACAAGGGTTAAACTACTTGGGTCAACTTGTTCAAACCCAAAATGAGCCAAAACCTAACCGAAATAATAGCGTATAATGAGTATAGCCTAAGGCTCATCGCCATCCACTTATTAAGCCTAAGTGTATGGCTTTAAACGATCTTAAAGTGCTTTCAAAGACATAATTATAATCATTCTAAGATATTAGCCATCCAATCTAGGCATTCTAAACTAATCTCAGGTTTTGATGTGTCCGCTTGAGCTGCTCAATCTCTGGACTGATCCCTTTTTTTAAAATAAATTTGTAATTCATCAAAAAAACATCTAGGCATTCTAATTAAACTGAACGATTATTTATTTTCTTTAATCAGATGATGAGAATCTCCTAATCTGTATGATTTAAAGTATGTCCAAAGATTATATTCATTCGAGGATATGAACTATCAAAGCTAGCCATTCGAAAATGGATTGTTTACTCTTAGCTGGGATGATTAGAATCTTCTAATCTTGTGGCTACAAACGGTGAATGCACTAATCGGATTGTTGGAATCTTCTAATCTTGTGGCTACTACATGTGTCAACGATGGATTGACATTTAGAGCTATTCGAGTTGATCAAATAGATTGGTCACGTGGCGTGAAGATGGACGATGATCCCACAAGCGGTTTAAAGGCGATCTCATGAGCTGATCTAGTGATAAAAAAGTAGAAATTGTTTTGCCAAACATAATTTTTGGTTCAAGGTCGAAATCGCCACATGTATTACATATAGAATTGATGAACCCTTCTCTTCATATGTACGGCCTATCTCTCACACCCACACGGGCAACGGTCAGGTCCAATCAGGTTGAATCGATTTTTTGAGTTTAACCACACAGGCAGCCCTTGGAAATTGGAGCATCTTGACTGCGCATCATCCCATAAAACATGAAAATCATGAGAGTCAAGATTCTTCCATATTAAAAGGCTGCAGATATGGTTGGACTTGAAATCTGGTTCAACTTAACTTGATTTGACCCGACCATTAGCCCTCTTACTCAAAGTTGCATCTGTTAATAATTGAAATGTAATTGAAATCACTTCTGAGCCCTGTAAAAGCACTTTTGGATCTACAAAATGTAGAAAAAACCGCATCACACGTAATCCATAATCATCATCAGCAGCCTCATGTTGGCCAACACATGGCCCAGATACAGGATTGGCCCGGGTGTATTCACTTCGTGCTTGGGCTTTTATTTGAGCCCAAATCCAACCCATGCCACATTAGGCCGGGATGGATTTAGGCTTAGCCCAGCCCATTGATAGCCCTATATTCGAAGGGCTGGATGTATGGGTTCAAATGGGTCGGGTCAACGTAGACCCAAACCAGTCCCAAATATTGGACCTGATTCAAATTTGGGTCTAGTACATTTGTCTCAGAAGACCCGACCCGGATCCATGTTATATACGGTTTGAGTCCCATGCTTGAGAGTTTAGACCTGGATCCAACCCAAACCTGGTCTAGACTTGAATATAAATATCGATATATAATTTTTTTTTATGGGAGCCATAAGTTGCACGCAAGTTTTAAGTTCTTGCACCGGGTTAAAAAAAAAAAAGATCTTATAAACTTTTTATGATGACTTCTATACCCTCATGGTTGCACCTTACGTAAAACCTTAGAACACGCCGAATTCATTTGAACGGGAATAGGAAGAGGAGAGATGGGTAAAGTTGAAACCACTATTTATAGTGGCTAAAGCTGACTGCGATTAACAATCGCTCAACCTCCGGGCTGCCATTAGCGACGGCCAAAACTCTAAACCTCCCATTCCCTTCTCACTGCCAAAACTAAACTCATCTCACAAATCAATAAAACCACCCGCAGCTGGTAAATCTTTTAATGTTCGGATTCATACTCCTAAAATTTAATGATTCCAGTCTTTTTTTATTTTCATAATCATTCTTTTGTTAGGCTTATAATTCAGTCCTTATTTGCTTTTCTAAAATCTCTTTTATCAAATCTAAGAACACAATCATGTCCATTTTGAATTTTTAGCCGTAGAAGAAGAACCTCCAACAACAAGTCAAGAGTCCCATTATGAATCGTCTCTGCAACAATAATGTTATGACCCGGGTTTTTTAAAAATCCAAATCTTGTGGCCTTAGATGAGGTGGGCCACCAAAAACGATATGCAAACTCCACACCCTATCACAACCCAATCCATCTATATTGAATTAGAGTGCAAATAAGACTCTTGCTACTAATAATCACTCAACATGCCCTTTTGGGCCTTACCTAGTTGCCTCAAACCGAATCGCCTTCCCATCTTTTTCTCTCTCTACTTAGCATTAGAATCCCTTTAGACTCTTACTATTTTACACAAAACAACCATCTGTCTCTCTCTCTCTCTCTCTCTCTCTCTCTATATCTCCACTAAACCAATCAGCCAAAAAGACCCAAGCAGCCAATTCTGCTGCTCTCTCAAAATCCCTCTTTCTTTCTCTCTCTCACTTCTCACCCTCTCTTTTGAAGCCCCTATTAGCCATTTTCTGTCTCCCAACTCCTAGCTCTCTCTCTCTCTCTCTCTCTCTCTCTCTTTATCTCTCTCTCTCTATATATATATATAACCCAGCAGCCCCTTTCCTAGCCATCCTCTTTTCTTTCTCTCTCACCATTAACCCCAAGCAACTACAAAACCCAACCAACAAGCTCGTCTGCATCATCTCTCTCTTTATATCCCCTCCTTTGTTGGATCTCTCTCTCTCTCTCTCTCTCTCTCTCTCTAAAGAGCTCAAGTTACACGCCGAGTCCACGTGTGACTCAATCATGATCAAGCCTAAACAGTCCAGTCATCTTTTATGCATTGAGATTAAGAGGAAAACAAGGGTAGATGTTGATGGAGTCGTCAAAAACTGAGCCGTCCACTTCAACTCAAATCGACGCGTTGAACCCGATCTACGCCGACTCGAGACCATCCGAATCAATCGAATCTTCACAAAATCTTCGCGATCACGCTACAACAGGTGGGTTTCCTTCCGATTCCACTCCGATTTATTTTGCGGCCTTTATAAAGTTAATCGACCCCGTTCGATTGACAAAAACCTTAAAAATAAGGTTTTTATGAGTTTTGGCACGCTTCAAGAGGCCATAAAAGTCAAAGGGCTGACCCGATGGTCAATCCCTCTGACACAGATGTAGGGTACCCAATATCCTTCATTTTTTGTTTGAAAGTGATTCGGCGAATAAACCGATATGGGCCTCGAAACTGGGGTCAAAGACCCCCAACCGCAACAGTCCACAATACTGCACACATGCACCAACACACGTTTTGGAGCAGGGTAAAGGTCATGGTTTGACCTTCCTAATCTCAGATCCATGGTCATTTTCGATAAAATATCAATAGGGTGACCGTCCATACTCTCTGATGTACTACCTATCTAACGGTTCAAATCACCTTTTATCATGTTTAATATATTATTTTTAGAGCCCCCAAAATCAGTGAAAATTTCTAGCACTTGGCAGAAATTTTATTCCTGTTATTTGTTAACTACGTATATATGATAAAGGGGGCCACTTTGACCGTACAAATTACTTTAATGGAAACTATTTTCGGATTCGGCTCAATAGGATAACTCCCTCTAATTTTATGCCTACTTCACATTGGACGATCATTTTAATCATAAAATAACTGTTTGCCTCGTTTTACGTGTGGTATTACATCAAGAAAAGAAAAATTATAAATACTCAACTATTATCGGGTGATCACTTTGACCCCCTGTTACACCCAAACTATGGACTACTGGTCCAAGGCAGTAGGCCAAATATTGTACCATCTGACCATCTATAAAATGGATGGTCAAATCCTCTTGAAGATAAATATACCTCAGCCTTAGTGTCACTTCAAAAATAGAAAAAAGCCTCATGATTGTTGTATGTGTGTGCCACTTGGAATGTTAAGTCTGGGTCATCTTTGAGTCCTTGAATTTTTAAAAATCATGCCGAATTAGCCCACGTACTCAGGTTTATAACGATCTAGACAAAAACTTAGTCAAGTCTGTCAGATCAAAATAATCTCATCGTGTCGATCAACACGCTTTTCAAAACATGAAAATTAAGAGATTCGAGCCGTGTACAATTAAGATAAAGGGGTCTGTTGACCCCCTATTTGATTGATTTTTGGTCAAACAAATGTATGATCCAAATAAGGAAATTTTAACGTCGCTAGGCCTGATCGCTCCCAATGAAATCCGATGACTCAAAAAAGTTGATAAAATTTGCACGTGAGCCCTTCTTATTATAGATCACTTTGGGCGTCATTTCATGTGGATTCTTTCACATTCGACAAAAGTTTAGTGCGTGAAAAAGTGTTCTTTTTTACTGATTTAGGTCCACAAAAATTTTGGATTTAAAATATTTACGGATCTTAAGATTCACAAAATGCAAGATTCATGGTCTTTAGGTGCCATTAATAAATTTTAAGTTTATGACTTGCTTTAGTAAAATTGGGCCATCACCCATACACATAAGGTTTGATCCATCGACAATATGGGACATTCAAGACCCCCAATCATCACAAAGGACCATAGGTCTTGTGGGCCCGTCTAGTCTATAGACCCTTAATGGGCTCGTATATCCAATATAGTTAAACACGTATTTTGAAAAATCGCGAACCAATCTTTAAGGAATAGCCCAAATCCAACTCCTAAACTTAAAATAACTTATTAGGTGTATATTTTGCTCACACCATGAGAGTATAGACATCTCGATAATCGTGTTTAACATGATCTTGACCCGAATCGATGACTTTTTAGATAAGGGTCCAAATGACCAAATCAAGAGTCGAAACTTCGAAAGACCCAAATATCTTATACCATGAATATATCTATAAGTTTATATCGATCTAAATTGGATTGTATATACCATAAAAATTATGTAATAAGGATCCGACGCTCAAAACTTGTTTGAGTCATACCGAAGTCAATCCTTAGCTAAATTTCACAGATGACCTATCCGTTTTCATCAGATCAACAAGATCTATCTGATGAGACTAATACAATATTACCTTGTGATATGTATTATAGTACCCACGTACCTTTATTGTAGGTCACATTCTTCTATCTTTTAATGATAAGAAAAGCGTTCGAATTACGAGTAATATGGTTAGATATTTTCTTATTATATATTTCATTTGTATTGTGTGATATTCATTATTTAGAAATACGCTAAGGCATGTGTATGATAAGAAAAAAGAATAAGATACGACATATAACTTTGAAGCTTTCGTCATTATGGGATTTCTTTCATGGTCACGTGAAACTTAAAATGTTGGCGTCCATGTACGGATGCAACCCCTCTATGGTAATATGGGATGCCATATGAAGTACATCCATGCTACTACGGAACCCGTCCCTTGAAAAGCGTGATTTATGAAGCCTATCGTACCGTGACTCATTCAAATTAAGTTTAAGAAATGATAAAATATGAATATATTAAACAACGAGATGTTAAGAAAGTGTACTTAAGCCCATACAAATATGGGATCGGGATGGAGACCTAAGCTCATAACCGAATAATATTATGATATGTTAAGATACGCTTTGAAGGTCAGCTAAATATAAAATTAAGTTTCTACTCGTGCCATATCTTGCGTACCATCGCAAGATTCAACATCAACAGCCAAGATGGGTCTTAGGGACAATATGATACGATAGTGTCTCGACGTAAAGGGACACTGATTTTTATGCACGCAACCTCATCGGGCTGGATGGTAATTTATGTTATGATATAGAAGTTAGGTGATTATCTACACGTGGACCTCGCGTGATAGGCTCGAGCAGCGATCCTGACACAGATCATTTAGATAAGATAAGAAAGATACGAAGTAAGTTGTGTAGGTGTATTGTTATTCACTGAAATATATCACTTTTCACCTCTTAATCTAGCCTTTGCTAGACCTTGAAGCTGACTAATAACTCTTTTTTAACTTATTTTATAGTTAGTAATAAATTGTGCAATTTGACACAAAGTCTATACTTTTGGTGCCCAGAAGAGAGAATTCAGGCAAAAGATGATAACTGAGCGAGAAAGTGATGGAACACCATGGTGGTATACACTATGGTGACCATTTTGCATATCATAATGGACCAAAAACGTCCAACAGATGAAAGAAGTATATGTGAGAGTGGAGGAAGCTGCAATAGAAGCATGTGCATAGTAGCAGAGGAGCCAGCGACCTATCTCACACGGTTGAGGTGCTGCTTCGCGCTATTCAATTCACTGGTAAAACTCTCTCGCGTAGCTAAGACATGCAGCATATTAGAGCTTGTGAAGAAGTCGCGTAGCTCAATGAATGGGTTATCACAAAGCAACTTCTCGTGCAGCAGTCACGCACTTTAGCTGCAATCAACATGTGAAGAAACTCGCGGAGCTCTCGCGCACTAGGCCTCCAGAAATATAACTTGTGAAGTTCTCGTGAGGATTAAACCTTAATGTAGCTGCGCGCACTACCTCACAAGACCAATTGGCGCGAACAACAGTAAAGACCTCATGAAGTTCTCGAGTGACTCTAAAAGAGAGAGATGCCCAGAAGCTCTCTCGCGTAGCACTCGCGCAACTTTCGCGCGCTTAGAAACTTAATCCTGAACCGAGTGAGATGCAAAGCCATCTACGCGAGTACCTCGCGAAAGAAAACTTCTGAAGCTCTACTGCGCGAGCAAGCTAAGCACTGAAAGTCCATCTGCGCGAGTGCATTCAAAGCTAAAGCAGTTGCGCGATCATCCAAAGTCTTATTGCGCGAGACAACATATTTAAAGCCAAACTTTACCCCACAAACACTCTACAGCTATGCGACAGAAGTGATATGTAGAAGTCAGCCTCGCAAAGCTCGGGCTCTCTACTTTTCAATCTTAACTCAAGGACCTTTTGGAGATTTCTTCAGGTCTAGGGCACACATCTCGAGGCACAGATCTCGATGCATGCATCCCAAGACATCCAAGGGTTGTAACAGTGCCACATCTACTTGAAAAATTAGGGTTTACTCTTCTCTCAGCCACAACATTTGGACTAGTATATAAGTTGTGCTTGTAACTTAGAAATTGTCAATCAATCTTTCCTTCAACCTCTGTTGGCTGAAAGCTCAAGCAGATTAGGGCTAGGGTTAGGGTTTGATCACTTCTTTTTCCATTTTTTCTTCTCTCTTAGCCCAGTACTTGCTCGCTAAATCTTTAGTAAGCACTTAGGTGTAGTTTCATTTTAGTTTTGTAATAGGTTATTTAAACATTGAGATTTTTGTGAAGAGTTGTTGTGCACAGGGCTGCTGCCATGAGAGATTTCATTATTGGTAATATCAAATCAATGGAATTTGTACTTTAAATGCTTACTTAATCTATTATTTTCCTATTTGCCCGTAGTTTTATTTAGGCTATAGCATGCATTTAGGATTTGAGCTTATTGAAAGGCCCATGGAGCTTGAGCTTGTAGCCCTGGGACGATGGTGGCAACAGTAATTTACATATTCTATCTCATCATTTATGGGTAAAGGAGCCTCTGTGGATAGCCTGTGACCATTAGAGTGGACAGACTATAGCCCAGGGCAATCTTGGTCACAAATCTGAGATGGATTCTTTTTCTCTGCACTTAAGCTTGTAGCCTGGTGAGAGATTGTGCAGGAACATGCTCCCCTCTGTCTTACTTGACCACTATCAGATGTTAGATTTGGCTCCTTTGTAGCGATTGCAGACTTGGGGGGCTGAGTCATTATAGGCCATTTGTAGTAATGATCAGCTGAATCTAAGTCCTTATTCAACCTGTTGCTTTTCTTATGTGTTAGCTCATTGTGTTGTGGCCTTTGACAAACACATAAGATTTTATGGGTTGGAACTCTTATGAATGTCTGTCAGATTTGTATACAGATCTGGAGAACTTGTAGCCTAACAAACATAGTGCCTGTAATGGTATTCATGGCATGATTTGATTCATTGGATTATATTTGATCAACCCACTCTTTTGGATTAGGTTAACTTTTCGGACTCAATCAATGGGATTTGACAGACTCTATTGGATAAACTGTGGCCATTTCAGTGGACAAACTATATCCTTAAGAGTATCCCAAATGGCAAGAGTTAAGTTGGATTCTTCTACCTTACTGAGGTTATTGATAACACTTCAGTAAGGATTTGCTGCAGAGAGAGCCATAAATCTGAGTTACATAATTGAATGAACTTTTGCCTAAAGTGCTTACTTCTCATTATTTTATCTTTATTTTAACACACCATCACCACCTTCTTCATAACCCTTTATTAGGATAGGACTGCACTTTATTTCTTTTTTTTTTAGTAGGTAATTTAGTGTAGTTGTCATACCCAACTCCCTTTCTTTAGGATTGTCAGATCTGTAGCCAGATCTGGAGGCCTACTATTATAGCTCATTTTAAGTTTTAGATTAATTTCTGTGAGATAAACTCTTACTTATCAAAACTTGCAACAATTATCCTGTATCTTGCAGGCTTAGGATTACTTTAGGTTGCTAATCTTATAGCCATTTCACTCCACATTTGTGTTCTAATTTTTACCATCTTATCATTTTAAATAACTTCAACAATCTAGGCCAATCGTCCAACACGTATGGAGTAATAATAATACTTCCGATATGTCACGTAAGTTAAGTTGACAAAACAAGTAAGAAAAATATTAAGCATTATATGCATTGAAATCTGTTATGTTCTTTGAGTTTTATAGCTTTATAGATATGAAATGCTTATGAGAAATTTTATTATGTTATTTATATGAAATTATTAGGGTTTCACTTCCACTGATAAGGTTGCACCCACGATCACCCAGATAGATTGTGGTGGATCGGTTGTGCAACCCACTGAGTTTACGTGACTGAGTAAATTCACTCCACAAAAAACTAACAGCTGCAGGTGAAGATATGGACTACACTACTGAGTAGACTTGATACATTGGAAGATGATACGGATTATGAGGGTGACGACATAGATGACCTGCTAGACGATGTCAGGTATGCATTAATTGTCCTGACATCATCTAGGAAGACTTTTCAGTAGTTGGTCGTACCTTTATTTATGGTCATTTAATAATGGACTCAAATTCAATATAAGCTTAGTGAAGGAAATTTTTAATGTGAGAAGAAAAATTGGTTCATGATTTTTGAAAGCCCTGTTTTATGTAAGTTTTAGTAAGATATGTATGTCCGCTTATCGCCTTAACAAGCGTGCAATATCATAACACGGAATTTTAGGTCCTTGAGATCGACTAGGATTCTGGATCGTGACAGAGATGGTATTAGAGCTCAAGCTTTACTACTTCGAGGACTGTGTGGCTCATATAAGTACACTATGGTAATTAAGATGACAATGAATCTAATAGACCCCAAGCTCTAGATCTTTTGAGGACTGAAGGATTTTAAGAAAGTGCGATAATCAATAATGTAAGATTTAATGGTTCAATTAAAGATTTAAAGATCTATTTATTCAAAACTTATATGAGTTAGGAGCATGTGAGAGAAACTAGAAAATGATCTTTGAATGATAGGGAATAATTAGAAATGATAAGTTCTGAATAATTTGATGATTTAGAACTCATTATAGCTTGAGATACTGACGATAAGAATAACTCATTTGAAGTGAATTCAGATTGGAGAATAAATTATTCTTAGTCACCTTAGATAATATTGAAATAGTCTATGATCAACGAGATATAACAAAGAGGCTATCTTGCAATGAAATTTTAGGAGTTATCAATTTTGAGAAACAAGGATAAATTTCAAATAAATTATTTAAAGGACTACGAGAAGAATGATGTTTGAAAAGTTGAGGATTATGAGAGTAGAAGAGCATCCTACTGATAGGAGATTTAAGAATTTCTTTGAAAATACTTTTGAGGATTGATCCAATTACAAGAAATAATTATTGAGGATCGGATGTTAGAACTTTAACTAAGCTGTTGATTTTAAGAATCGAGAAATTTTAATATATTAGTCGAAAATTTATCTCTAAGGACTTGGACCAAGTGTGACACTTGAAATATCGAATGTTCAAGGTTAATTAGGAATGACAATTAATTTAAGACTTAAAGGACTTAATATTGCTGTTATTCATTAAGGATTGATGAATTACAAGTAATAAAATAATGAAAACCAGTAAAAAAGAAGAAATTGGCTTTGATTCCTACGTGCTCCCGTTATTGAACTCATAAAGCACGATTTACGTATCGATTAACAGCTGAGGATAGTTAAGACCATACTAACCAAGTTTCGATTTAGCAATCACTCGTTGGGTGCGACTTTGATTTAATTCAAGAAATTGGAGAAAGATTCAAGGAAAATGCGAAGAATAAAAAAATTGAGCGAATATCCGATAAAAGTTCGGCAGATCACATGTTTGGATAAATTTGTGACTGAAGTTGGAAATATTTTAAAGACTAACAAATTAAAGCCAACTTCTTTGATAAGGAGGGGGGAGTAATCTTGCGGTGCAATAAATGATTAACTATTATCAATTATTTAAGTATTGGTGATGATTGAAATTTACAAAGTGAATCAGAAAGGAAAAAGAGATGGGGTACTAGTTCAATTTCAACTTGACAATTATTGGATGGGTACTAGTTCAATTTAATTCGTCAAATTTAAGAAGTCCATGATAAATTTGAAATTTTTGAAGAGACTGAAAAATCAAGCTGATATTCAATGAAAGTTTGATAGACCAAGTATTAGGAGGAATTCGTAATAAAGAAAGTGATTATTTTATTGATTGATGAGTCATAGTCGATGACTTTATAAGGAGGAGAAAATCATGTTGTGCTGCAAAAATGGTTCAATAAAATTTTATAGTGTTGGGCGATGATTAAGATTCACAAGACAGATAAAATTAATAATAATGACTTGAGTTTCAGGTGCCCTAGTCTTATGAGATTTGAAGTTGGAAGCTAACACTTGCACACAAGACTGTTATGGTCTTAATTTTCGAATTAATAGGTATTTAATTTTCAGAGACGAAAATTTCATTTAAGGTATATAATGTTATGACCCGAGTTTTTTTAAAACCCAAATCTTGTGGCCTTAGATGAGGTGGGCCACAAAAAATTGTGTGCAAGCTCCTCACCCTATCACAACCCAAACCATCTATATTGAATTAGAGTCCAAATAAGACTCTTGCTACTAATAACCAGCTAACATGCCCTTTCGGGCCTTACCTAGTTGCCTCAAACCGAATCCCCTTCCCATCTTTTTCTCTCTACTTAGCAGGTATTAGAATCCCTTTGGACTCTTGCTATTTTACTCAGAACAACCATCTGTCTCTCTCTCTATATCTCCACTAAACCAACCAGCCAAGAAGACCCAAGCAGCCAATTCTGCTACTCTCTCAAAATCCCTCTTTCTTTCTCTCTCTCTCTCTCTCTCACTTCGTCACCCTCTCTGTTGAAGCCCCAATTAGCCATTTTCTCTCTCCCAGCTCCTAGCTCTTTCTTTCTCTCTCTCTCTCTCTCTCTCTCTCTATATATATATATATATAACCCAACAGCCCCTTTCCCAGCCGTCCTCTTCTCTTTCTCTCTCACCATTAACCCAAGCAATTAGAAAACCCAACCAACACGCTCATCTGCATCATCTCTCTCTCTATATCTCCTCCTTTGTTCGATCTCTCTCTCTCTCCCTCTCTAAAGAGCCCAAGTTTCACGCCGAGTCCACGTGTGACTCAATCATGATAAAGCCTAAACAACCCAGCCATCTTTTATTCATTGAGATTAAGAAGAAAATAAGGGTAGATATTGATGGAGTCGTCAACAACTGAGCCGTCCACTTCAACTCAAATCGACGCGTCGAACCCGATTTACGCTGACTCGAGACCATCCGAATCAATCGAATCTTCACAAAGTCTTCGCGATCACGCTTCAATAGGTGGGTTTCCTTCCGATTCCACTCCAATCTATTTTGTGGCCTTTATAAAGTTAATCGGCCCCGTTCGATTGACAAATACCTTAAAAATATGATTTTTATGAGTTTTAGCACGCTTCAAGAGGCTATAAAAGTCAAAGGACTGACCCGATGGTCAAACCCTCTGACCCCGATGTAGGGTACCCATTACCCTTCATTTTTCATTTGAAAGTGATTTAGCGAATAAACCAATATGGGCCTCGAAACTGGCCCAGCCATAGCAGTCCACAATACTGCACACGTGCACCAACACACATGGACCAGGGTAAAGGTCATGGTTTGACCTTTCCGATCTCAGACCTATGGTCCTTTTCGATAAAATATCAGTAGGGAGACCCTTCATACTCTTTGATGTACTACCAATCTAATTGTTCAAATCACCTTTTATCACGTTTAATATACTATTTTTAGAGCCCCCAAAATCAGTGAAAATTTCTAACACTTAAAAAGAAATTTTTTTCCTGTTATTTGTTAACTACCTACATGCATGGATCAAAATGCCGGAAAACTGGTACGTATCAGACGATATGTACCTGAACAGTAACATACCGAACGATATATTGAATGTATCGTCCGGTATTAGCCATATAAAAGGGAGATACGGTACATTAAATGTACCGTATCGTCCACCTTTGATACCGATACGTATCGTCCGATACGTATCGGTATCGGACGATATTTTGATCCATGCCTACATGTGATAAAGGAGGCCACTTGACCGCACAAATTACTTTAATGGAGACTATTTTCAAATTCGGCTCAGTAGGATAACCTTCTCTCATTTTATGCCAACTTCACATTGGACGGTCATTTTAATCATAAAAGCAAAAAAGATAAAAAAGGAAGAAGAGGGAAGAGATGCATCAATATGAGTACATGATAAAAAAAATGAATAGCAATGGTTAGGTCCTACTAAGTAGAACTGGATTTCCAGTCCTATCCCATCCATTGCCTTTGGAAATAGGAGAATTTTGACTGCACGTTTTGCTATAAAAGTGAAAATCAAGAAATAATTCCAAACCTCTTCACGACATCGGTCTAAGTAGAAACACCAAACAACTCTTTCATCTAAGATTAACCTAAAACAGAAGAAACGGCTCAGTTGTAACCCGCACCCGTCCCGGACTAGGTCTTAGTATACTTAGTGGATTATGGGCAGTGCTAAGTCCAATGGGATGCGATTCGGCGACCCCATCTATGACCTGCCCGTGGGGTTGGGCAGATGCTACACCACCAACTTGGCAACCCGCACGGGCTCCTTCCTTGGCAGCCGCGTTCTGCCCGCTCACCACTTGGTTCTCCAACTAGGCTTCTCTAATCTTCTCTTCCTTCTTTGGCTGCGCCATCTCCTTCTCTTGCGGTTGCATGCGACGTTGCCTTCTCAAGCTACTTATAAATTAGAATAAATCAAAACATATTATCTGTTTACTTAAGGAGGGCAGTGTTTGGAATTGTACTTTGGAGTCAAAAGAGGAGACTTAAATTGATCTTTTAAAGAGAGTTAATGTAAAATCCCGAAAATTTGAGCGCTAAACAGTGACCTCGGGATCCATGTCCGACTGGTCGTAGGTTTGACCACGCGATGGTCAAACAGTGGACTCATGAAGTGATGAACTAGTGTAATGTAAATGTGACCTAAGTGTAGTGTATGGTGTTAGTTTAGAGCCACATACACCTGTCTCTGGTGTATGTGTTTAACACCGAAGCTTGAGAGAAGTTATAAGGGTTTTAATAACGTAGGTTTCTTTTGTTTGGTTAGTGAAAGAGAGTTAAGAAGAGAGAGAGAGAGAGAGAGAGAGAGAGAACCAATGTGAGTAATAGTTAGGAGTTATTGTGGTTGATTGAAGGAAGAGTTTCAAACAATTAATGTCGGATTCAACGCGTGGAGGATCGTTGAAGCAAGAGCCGAAACCCTAACCATTCAAATCAGCCGTTCAATCAATTTAGAGATTTTATTGAGGTGAGTTTTGCTAGAATTAAATGAGTACTTTACTGTGCATTATCTATAGGAAAGATGGGTGAAATGATCAAATAAAACTGATAGAAAAGAAAGAAAAATAAGGAGAAAAAGATTTGGAAGAACAACCCGAAAAGGGGCCGAGTTCTGGCCAAATCGGTTTTGGTCTAGAAGTTGAAAAAGCAAGGATTAATCGATCTTGAAATCGATTAATCAATTTTGAAAGTTGATTAATCGATTTAGAAATCGACCAATCGACTGAGTACCTCCAGTAGCTGGAGAGATGAGACTTGGGGAAATCGACTAATCGATTAATCGATTTTGGATTTCGATTAATCGATTTGAGATCGATTAATTGATTTTGGATTTTCGACTGCTCGATTTGAGAATTAATTTAACTCTTTTGGAAATTTCGATTAATCGATTAATCGATTTTGGAGTTCGATTAATCAATTTTGGAGTTCGATTAATCGATTTTGGGAATCGATTAATCGATTTTGGGAATCGATTAATCGATTTAGGGTTTCGATTAATCAATTTTGGAGATCGATTAATTGATTTTAGCAGTTTGACTTGACTTCTTAATTGGACCTTGAGGTTCATGGAGGGTCTAGGACCTTCTCTATTGCATCTTTAGTGATATGTTGCATATGTTATGATGTATCATAGGTGGTACGTGTAAGAGCAAGTATAAGGAGCCGTGTGAGACCTTGATGTTTGAACCTTCAGAGACCTGAGGTAGGGAACACCTTGAATATGCACTTTAATTGCAAGAGTATGTATGTAGTGATATAAAAATCAAATTGAAAATTTTTTAACTGTATAAATCTTTGTAAAAAGGGTGTGTGTATGACACCAAGAAAGTAAATGAGAATGAGACATCCCCAGGGGATGAGAAAGTGAGAAAGGCATCAGTGTGATGCGAGTAACTGAGATCAAGTAAGCTAATGAAAATGAGGCATCCCCAAGGGATGAGAAAGTGATAAAGGCATTAATGTGATACGAGTAATTTAGACATCCCAGGGATGTTGGTAAGATTGGATAACGACTGATAAGGCCTAATTGATATAAAGTAGCACTTTTACACGGTGAATAACTATATGTAAAGCACATGATATTTTTGTTATTTAAGGTTTGAATAGAATACCCCACCGACGTGGCGGGATACCCACGACTGACTCGACAGGATATCTGTGATCGGTACTGCGGCCAATCCGTACACCGGTACGGAGGTTTATCCGTATACAGTAAGTATATCCCAGGAATGTTGAGATGAGATTTAACCCCGCCGCCTATGAGAAAGGGGCTTGAGTAGTATTCCCATGGAATACATATAACAATTATCTATTTAGACGACGATGGAGGGTATTCCATCGGGGTTCGATGCTATATTGCTCGAGGACTACTTAAGTTAAAGATTTAAGTTTTACTTTAGGCCTATTAAGTGTTATTCATGAACAATTAACAATAAAGGGAAACATGCAACTACCAGTAAATTTAAATACAAATTGTCATCTTTTAAACTGTTTTTCCAGCAAGTGCATAAATACATCATGTTTAGAATACCATGGAATATATGTGAGATTTTAACTTATATGTTCATTGTGTTGTTCTCTATTGAGCTAGGATATAGCTCACCCTTTAGACTATACATCGCAGGTCCAGTGCTAGCAGCGGCTGAGGCTTCGGGAGACATAGATCCGGGTGATTCGGATTACGTGCCCGGGGAAGAGTTGGAGCCTCCTCCCGAAGACTTCTTCTAGGAGACTCCGCTAAGTACTTTGAGAGAGTAGTTTTGAGAGCACATTGGTACGGCTTGATATGTCAAGCCTTTATTTTGATAAACAATGTAATTAATTGATATATTCTTTTTGGCGAACAATCTGGGGTGATTTGTTTATCACTGATGGTTCGGATCGGTTCTCTGTTCATGCAGTAGCATGAAAGTAGAACTGTCTTTTGGGTTTATACTTAGAATAGTAATTTTGCTTCCGCACTGTGTAGTTATTGTTCCATTTTATCTTAATATTACTTGTTATACCAATGTTCCGTACGTAGCCATGGGGCACGATCTAGAGGATCGTACTGATGGCATGGGTTTCGGGGTACCGAAATCCGGGCTGTCATAGTTAAATTCAAGTTGGTACAAGAGCTCAATTTAAAGCAAAGAACTAGGTCAAACACAGGAAGGCAGAGTGTAAATATTACATCGCTTAGGTAAATAATTGCAAAAAACCCCAAAATTTAGTATTCAGCTCTAGTAAATAAAACTAAAAAGATTAACGTTCATCGAATCAACATATAAACCAATTACCTTTTCTTGAACCGTGATCTTCGTCTTCTCCATGCCCGACTTAGCAGAAGCTGCTATGTTTCCAATTGTTTCTTTAGCTGAAGCCATTGCGCCCTTACCTGCCTGACTGAGTCGTGCGGTTGCAAGATGCCACACATTATTTGCCATGTGTTGTTATAGAAGTCTACATAGCAAACACATGTCATGTGATATGCCCTTTTGGATGTGGAGTACCTCTTTTATAAACTATGGATAGATTTTGATAGACAATGTTGCAGATAGCTTATGTGGTGCAACATGACTGGTTGGAGTGCTTGGGCGCTCTATGTGTATAGCAAGTTATGTCGAGCCTCATAAGTTGCCTGTAAAATTGTCTGTAAAAAATTGTCCATTGTATAACACTGTCCCTATTATATGGCCTATAAGTTTGTTGAAAGGGTCGGAAACCAGCTCAATTCCATTGACTTCATGAAATTGGATGATGAAGATCTTTTTTTACCCTAATCTTCCACAAAATGGTTCTTGTGACCATGATCTTACTGTCAAATGATTAATTTTTCACTCCCAGTGCCGCAGATCTCAAACAATAATCGTTTAATTTCGTTTGAGTGTGATATGTACCATGTGACTGAAAGCCACTCGAAAGGTTGACTTTTGATTTAGGCAGCCAAAAATTTTGCCGTTACCTGACCCACTGACAGTCCTAAATGAAAGGTTGAAAATTTTGACCTCAAAGTCATAGTTTCAAATTTCAGTTTAACCCCTCAACCTTGCCCGCTACCCAATCCTTTTTTTTTAGTTTATTTAAATCAAATCATTTATTAGAAAAAAAAAAAGGAAAAAGATTACATCAAAGCAATCTCATCCACTACAAAAAATAAGATTATTAGCGACAGCAAAAAACTGTCGCTATTAACAAAAATACTACTGTTAATACCCTTGAAGCTAATAGTTTTAATAGTCTTTAATAATTTTTTTATTAATAGCAGTAATTTTTTACTGTAAAAAATTGCCATTAATAGTCTTATTTTTTATAGACTTTAAAATGTATGGACGTTTGTGTGCGTCACCACCCAGCATGACCGGATGTAACTCTTAAGTTGTGTTTGGGATTCCTCTTTGAAGTCCAAGAGCAACTCTTTGCTCTAGCGCAGAGCACTTTAGTATTTTAATATAGGACTTTAGTTGTTTGTAAGTGCTGGTCTCTTTCCGAGAGTATCAGAGTTGAATTATATTCTCTTTAAAAGGACAATTTAAACTTCTCTTTTAGAAAATAATTTATGTCCATGAAAAGGTCAAGCTGATTATTGTATACTTGTATACGTATCTCTCAATTAAGCGCCTAATTAGATTTGCTGCTCTCTTTGCTACCTACATTGCATGTGTAAAGTAGGGCTGCCAATGGGCCACGATATCGATATATATGTGTGAGACATGGCCAGCCCCAGCTTAGAGCTGGGCTGCCATAAAGTCGGCCCTAGATTGATTCTAAACTGGGCTGCCTGTAGGGAGAGATTGGGAGCAGGCTGCTGGAAAGATGTTACATATATAGGTGTTTTTTTTCAAAACCTTTGTAAATTTAATAATGAGAATATGATTTGGAAAAATAAAAAGTGTTATTTTGCTCAAATGCCCCATCTAACTAGTTGAACAACTTAATAATGATGCTATTTTAGTAAAATGGTTACATTCTAAAGCTTATATATATGGACATGGAGGACGGTCACCATCCCCCAAGCTTTCACGTGGAGCTCCACGTGGCAGCCAACATATGGTTTCGATGCCACGTGGAGCTCGGGTGCATTGCTTAGATTATTTTTGAAATTTTTTTTTTGAAAACTCATCTCCATCGTATGTTTTTTGAACCGTGAAATGTGGACCAATAAAACTCATCAAACTTTGACTTGTGAGTTTAAAAAGTTTTTTTCATTTTTTTTTTTTTTTAAATTGATCTATACCGTCCACTTGTGCTCCACGTGGCACCCAAACAGTATTTTAGATGCCACATGGAGCTCCATGTGTACCTTGGAGGATGATGACGGTCCTCCATTGGAGGACCTAACCGGCTCCCTATATATATATATATATATATATATATATATATATATATATATATATATATATATATATATATGCCCTGGCCTGGTCGGGCCAAGCTAACAAAGCTCTTGACATAGCCCAGCCCAAACTAGGCCGGGAAACTACTTACTTAGCCCACTCGATATACTCGCAAGATTTCGATACATTTTTACCCGATTTTTTCAGGCCGGGCCCGCCCAACCCATTGACAGCCCTAAGGCAAAGTCTTGCTTGAATAGTCTCCCCTGCTGAAACCAAGGCCAAATAGTTGATTCACATTCTTAAAGATACTAGGAATTATCCCAATATCATGTTTTGGCAGGTACAACTTGAATCATTAAGGCTATGTTTGGGTTAGTCCTTACAAGAGCAGAAACACCTCTTTGTCTCTCTTTGTCAAAGCGGATAAAATTTACTCTGAGATAGAACAGGCATAGAGCAACTTTATCACTTAAAACAATCTCTCGTCAAAGTAAATGAGGCAAAGAGTTATTTTACCAAATTTAAAAGTAATTTTTTATTAGAGTCAAAAAGTAAAAGAACTGCTCTATGCCCCAAAAGAGCTAACCCAAACGCAGAGTAAATGTTTTAAGCCTAGGCCACTAACACTAAAGAGTCTTTTTAAGCTGTCTCTCTTGTGACTCAGTGCAATATCATGTCCGGTTCAACCAGATATCGGGTTTAACAAGTGTTACAACCATTGGCTGGCTTGTAGGGTGAAGAAGTTTATTTATTTATTTCCCCTTTGGATAATCATTAGCTGACCTGTGGCCTTTGGACGCATGACCCATGGCACCATCTTTATAATGAGTGCCATGTGGCACACAAACGGCATGGAGTTTAACTTTACAATTCAAGTCTAGGCTCTCAAAAAAAATAATATATATATATATATATAAGGCTCAAGATTATGCGTTCGGGTGCAACGTGTGTTTTATCATCGTATGATTTCAGTCGAGTTAAGAATTTTTTTAATGCATGACGTTTGACTGGCAAAACATCATCTTTGAATTATGATTTAAAGAAAATTTTTTTTTGGATATATATATATATTTTTTAATCTTCTAAAATCTTAAAGGATTGGATAAACCCTGAGTAGATGTGGTATACCGGGAGTCATATGTCACATGACACGTTATCTAGCATTATAATGCGGCACGACAGAGATTCTTTTTCCTATATGGGAGTTGGTCTTTTTATATCAAGCAGCTATTTTTGTAGCATGCATATTAAATTAATTTGTACTGCCTAATCATGTGACCATGATCTATTGTGAGAGGTCACACTTCTACATCTAAGCTTAGTAAAGCACTTAGGGGGTTGCACAAGTCAAAAGATCTTACTTCCATCAACGATGCAGAAAAAGACTCTAAAAATAGGTTATAATGGCTATTCTGATCAAATCTTGGCTAGGTTCTTTTTAGTAGTACGAGATGCTTTAAGATCCCATTCAAGCCTTAGTAAGGCAACACCTAATACTTAGGCACAGCACACTTAAATTGGTGTTTAAATGATGGTAAGGAGGTCGTCGGTTCGATACTCATCCTCTCTCCATTGTGAGGGAGGTCGTGAGTTCGATATTCGTCTTCCACGCTATATCTCACCCTTGTCTTTACAAGGTGTGGGTTGGGTTCTAATAGTTAACCCTCATTATTGTAGTTGGTGCTTCCTCACACTGTTCTCCAATTGTAATATGTGTATGTGTGTCTGCTCTTCGGTTCTCAAGACTGTCTCGGCCTAAATGGCCGTATTAAAAAAAAAGATAGCTTAATTGGTTTTTTCCGTGTAAATAAAAAATAAAATCAAGGGAATTAAAGATGTGAAGACCTCAATGTTTGGGTGGTTAGGAGGGGGTCGGTTGGTAATGGTATGGTTCCACTTTTTCCTCATTAGGTAAATAGATGGAACCTCTGACTCTCTAACCAACACTATAAAAATAAGGTGTTTTAGCGGCACTTGTTGTTTAAGTAGTTTTTGGTAGTGAGAACACTATTGATGATAGTTATTTTGTAGTGACAAGACCAATACCAGCAGTTTTTTGTTAATAGCAGACTGCCGCTAATAGTCTTATTTTCGTAATGCAACCATTATATTTTGTTGAGTAACTCTATTTGTGCCCACCTGTTTACGTAAACCCCAATTGATAATGTCCAACATTTTGGCAGGCACTTGTGCACACTTTGATTAAGTTGGTTCTTTTAGTAATTAGGTGGGCGCGAAGAGAGGTGCCCCATTTTTAAGTGTGTGTGGTATCAACTGGGCATATTTTTGTAATCAAAGTAGTTAGATGTCCTGGAAGTTTTACTTGTAAATTGATAGAATTTCGTGAGTTTATAAGGTGAGATTTTTCTAAGATATAAAGAGGCCAAAAAAGGTCATCCCACAGCCGATGGGGAACAAATCCAACATATCCACACAAAATAGTCTTCATCTAGGGATGAGTACTATCCAGTCAGCAGTACCATATGTTAGACACAATTAAATATGACCTTTCATTAAAAACACTTGGATAGAATCGTTAGAATCACGGTATCAAGTATCGACTGATATCGATACGTATTAGTATCTTGGACAGCCAATATGAGACTGTATCGGCCGACATGGATAGAGTATTGGCCGATACTACCTTTATTTTTATTTTATTTTGTAAATAAAGGTGTATCGATATCGGGTATCAACCTATATCGGTATCGGTCTTGGTCTCGGCTGATACCCGGTGCCAATACCCAAGTTGGTACCTTGGTTAGAATTGTATGATAGGTGCTAATTTTAGACTTATCATTGATTCACATGAGAATTTGCAACTTGGATGATTTAGAATTGTCAAAGATAGGAGTGGAGATTCGGTTAACGGACCCAAATCGGAACCAAAAATTTCAGTTTTTAGTTTGATTCAGCCTAAACAGAAACCGACCCGAAACAAATCAGGTCTAGTTCGATTCAATTAAATTTCCAAAATGTGAAACCGGAAAATTGTTGCAGTTCAGTTTTTTTTTTTTCAAAATTTTAATTAATTCACCCATTTTTTCAAAAGTTTCTGTTATTTTTTATTCGATTTCTAAACCTATCCAACCGAGTTTTTGTTTCGGCCACCCAAAATTGGAACCGAACTGATTGGGACTCGTTTCATTTTTTTGGTTTTAGGTTAATTTTGGTATGATTTTGATCTGATTCGGCGGACTGATTTTTCAGTGTATTTTGGTTTTTAGTTCAAAACTTGCACCCTAATCAAGGATGTGAGGTACCTGGCAAAACAAGTGGACTAGATACCTACCTCCCAACTATTATTCAAAAAAGTTTAAAAGTATAAGATAAAGCTGGGGAAAACCGTAACGGCTATGTCCCCTTGAAAGGACCTGGGGACGAGTAGCTACAGAGGAAATATCTTAAGGCTACCTCTACTTGAGCCCACCAATTTATGGGTGGGGGCGCTTACGATAAAATCCATTGATTGTATTAAATCAGACAATTGTGATCGTTTTCACTATGATCTTCGACACAAATGAATATTAGATAACGAGTGTGCCATCCAATGGCTATAACTTTAATTCCACCACTACAAAAAATATGACTATTAGCTGCAGTTTTTTGCAGCCAAAAATTGTTGCGTGCCATAGTGACAAATTTTGTTTTCGGGAAATTTTCGGTGGGGGTCCTTTCGGTACATTTTGAATTAATTTTGATACCTTTCGAAAAAAATTCGAAAAAGTTTCGGGGATTAAAAAATAATAATAATATTTTTTCAAAATTTTTTACCGAAAACCGAAATTTTCCCAAAATTTTCGTTTGACTCCTATTTCGTGAAAAAACTGTTAAGACTATTAGTGGCAAGGGTATTAGCGACAGTCTTTTTGTTAATAGCGGCAATTTTTGGCTGCCGTTAATAGTCTTATTTTTTGTAGTAGTCTAAAATTGCATTTGAGTGCGATGTATGCCATATGAATTTAGGGCTACTTTTTTATATTTGTGCCACATGGAATCAAAACCTTGACCGTCTGATCTCACATTCATGACCTCAAGATCCATTGTGTCAAAGATCAGATTGAAAACCATCACAGTCCTCTAATTTAAGGTGATCAACGAGTTTTAGTGCAGGCGCCCACCAGTAAAGTTGTCGGCTCAAATAGAGGTAGCCATGTCTTATTTAAATATTTAGAACTTCAAAATATCGCACGACCCCATAGAAAAGTGGTTAGCCTCTCAGGTGCCAAATCTTGGAGCACACATGGCTATCTTAATATCCACTTATATTATTTCCTTTAATATGCATCCATTCAATATTTATCCACTAGCTCTATTTTTAAGGTGAACGAAAATAAATGGAGCTACATGATATGGAACTTAGATAAAAACCAAAATAAAAACAAAAAAATAGATTATTTATTTATTTTTGTATTTTTTTAAAAGTTTAGATGTTTAGATTGTTTTTTAGAACAGGACCAAACTGAGTTACAAATTTGTTCACATTTTTTAGAAGAATTTATCAATTAACATTTAATTAATTAATTAATTTATTCCATGTGTGCCTATACATTCCCCCTCTATTGTATAAACTATAGATGTAAATTGTGGTAATAAGTATAATAAAAAAAAATGTTTTTTTTTTCAAAAAATAAAATAAAATAAAATTCAAAAGACATAAAATCATAATGACAAATTTCTTCAAAATTCACCGAAGTAGGGGTCAGACGAAACTTTCAATGAAATTTCAGTGATTTATTCGGAATCGCCAAAGTTCATCAATTTCGGCAAAGTTAATAATTTTTTTATAATTGAAACTATTTTTAAATAATAAATAATATTTTTATAAATATTAAATATAGTACTTAATTTATATTTGTGTACTTCTTGAATTTTTTCCCAATTTTTCATGAAATTCATCCAAAATGACCTCCTACTGAAATATTGCCAAAAACGAAAATTTTTACTATACATAAAACGGTTCTTATTCAAAAAATAAGTAAATGTGTTTCAATGTATAAAAAGAAAAGAAAAAATTAATTTTTTGAATTAAATAAATTTTTTAATATTTTAATTTACATATATTTAGATTATTTTTTGTTCCTTTATTTTACTATTTTGGTTATGAAATTTTCTCTTATTTTACTCTTCCCATAATCTGATTTTCTTCTTTTTCTCTAGGTATTCAATGTACTTACATGAATTAGTCAATATAACTTAATAGAAAGAGTTAATACAGGGAGATTAGACTTTTGTCCAAGGGTGATATCGTGTTGAGGTTAGGAGTTCACATCCCATGCTTACCTATAAAAAGAAAAGATTTATAATAGATTGTTTACCTCTTAGTGACCAAGTCAATAAGTTGGTTAGGAAAAAAATCGAAAAAATCTGACGAAATTATTCAAATTCGGGAAAATTACGATTAAAGTAAAAAATATATTAACCAAAAATTTTAAAAATAAAAGTTTGTGACCAAAATAGAGAATAATTAGAGAAAAAGTCATTTAATTCGTGTATAATTCGTACAATTCGCGAATTATTCAAAAAATTCTGATTTTATTTGAAACTTTTGAATAATTCAAATTTTATTTGAAAATTCGCGAAATATAAAATGTTGCATAGAATGGAAAGGTTCGTAAAACTTACGTACTTCCTAATGAATATTAGATTTATAATATAAATCAAACGCAAACTAAATTGAATTAACTAAATGAAGCCTTAGATTTTAATGCTAAATAAGTATATATTCAGTACCTGTAAGTATGCCTACTTTGGAACACAATTGACTGCTTTGAATCAGAAGAGGGTGATCATTTTTCATCCCAATCTATCTCACAATGGGTATGATGAAAGAATGAAATGCCTAAATAAATCGCCTCGTCGGATGTCAATCGGATCAATACGAGATTTATCGTGAGACTGGAGATTGCTGATAACGTGAGTTTTTTTTCGGGGAACGGATGTCCACCTTGCAACCTTAATGATATCTTTTTAAGATGTCTTTTGTAGGCGGCGATAAGCCTCCTTTTATAGGTACGCAAGAGATCTTTTAACTTTCAGATTACTCGACATTATGGAGAAATCATTTTCTCCATAATCTAGCGCACATCGAAAGTGTCCCGAGTAAACGGGACTCTGTTTCCCATTAAGATAGCGTACAACGACTACATGAGTACGATTATGTTTCCTACTATGTTAGTGTACAATGGCTACCTGGCCACACGTGCCAACATCTCTCACGTGGCTATGAAAGCTGTTAAAAATTTATATATTATTTTCTCCCACTATTTTTAATGTATATTTTATGAAAATATTTTCAGTTATGAGGTTTTGCATGCTCTTGACCGATATACCCTTCACAACTAAAATGTAAATCATGAGATTTTTCGCGCTTAAAAAAATGGATTTGCTCTTCATGATAAAATAGTAAGTGCTTGACAGTTTCATGACTCAGGCATCCCTAAGTCTCATTAAGCTAACATACTTTAAAAAAATATCCGTATTAAGACTTTTAGTCAAAGGGTCAACAATCATATCGCTTGAAAGTAAATGGTTCACAATCACTTCATCTTGCTCAACTATATCTTGAATGTAGTGATAATGCACATCAATGTGCGTACTTTTTGATCTATTTGACTCACTTTCAATCAGTCTAATTATAGCTTTATTGTCGCAAAATATGTGTACAGGCTCGTCGACTATATCTAGCTCCATACTAGCTATGAAGCGTTTTATCTAGACGGCATAAGTACAAGTAGTACTACAAGCTACATACTCAGCTTCTTGAGTATAACGGACAACACAACTCTATTTCTTACAAGACCACGAAATAACACCACCTCCAAAGAGAAAAATATGAGCTGAGGTAGATTTTTCGTTATCCTTATCCCCAGTATAATCAACATCCGAATAGCCTTGAACTTTAAGTTCATTATCTTGAAAACATGATTTAAGATGCTTGTTCATTTTAAATATTTTAATATTCATTTTACTGCTTGCTAGATTTAAGATCCAGGTTACTTTAGTATCTACTAACCACACTTATTGCAAAGCTAAGATCGGGTCTAATACACATCATATCATACATCAAACTCCCAATAATTTGAGCATAATGAACATTCAATTTATTTTGTCCATCCTATGGATTCTGATTTTTACTTAATTTTAATTCTTTTTCTATGGGAGTTGACACATGGTGGGAGTTGTCCTTATTAAATCGTTTTAAAATAGTTTCTATATATCTTTCTTGGCTTAGGTATAACATTTTCGCTTCTCTATCTCTAATTATTTTTATACCTAGAATAAATGATGTCTCTCCCATACATTTCATCTCAAATTGAGAACTCGGCCATGATTTATTTTTCTCAATCATTTCTAAATCATTTCCAACTATAAGAATGTCATCTACATATAAAGACATTATTGTAAAAGTACTCACACTTTTTTATTGAAGCCCTTGGCTTCTAACCTAGCCTTGTATTTGTCTACAGACCAGTCCGATTTAAATTTCTTTTTTAGTACCCATTTGCAACCTATGGGTGTTCTTTCATCAGACAAATCGCATAGTTCCCATACTTTGTTCTTTTCAATTCAATTAATTTCATCATTCATTGCATCTAATCATTCTTTGGATTCTTGTGAGTTGATCGCATCATTGTAATCTAATGGATTATTCATTTAATCTAAATATATGTTATTACATAGTTCTTCACTCACATGAACATAAAAATCATCTAATAAAGATGGAGGAGCTCTAGTCCTCTTTTGTTCACACATGCGAGAAAGTTATATTGATTCATCAATGGGATCAAATCCAATATGAATCGATTGATTTTTATCATTTATTATTGTTAAAAGATCATTAGAAGAGGTAGATGTATTCTCATCTCTGAGATTCTCAAGGAACTCAACGTCTCTACTTTCAATTAAACTTTTATCTTTATAATAAAATCTATAACCCTTAGAGCTTTGGGAATAACTAATAAAGTTACATCTAATAGTTTTCACTTCTAATTTATCTCTAAGTTGATATGTAATTAGTATATGCACTATTGATCCTCACTTTCTAAGATAATTTAGATTAGGTTCTCTACCTGCCCAGAACTCATAAGGAGTCGAATATATTATTTTAGTTGGAATTCTATTGAGGATATACATAGTTGTATTTAATGTTTTTCTCCATAAAATTTTAGGCAAATCAGCATGAGACATCATTGACCTTGTCATGTCCATGAGGGTCCTATTATGCCTCTCAGCTACACCATTTTATTGTGGTGTATAAGTCATCGTTGTTTGACGTTTGATATCGTTTTCCTTACAAAAGGTATTAAATTCATCTGAAGTGAATTCTCTTCCCCTATCGATTCTAAGTACTTTTATATTTATACCTAGTTAATTCTTGACTTCCCTTTTATCTTCTTTAAAGGTTTTCAATGCATCCGATTTATTTCGAATTAGGTAAAGGTATCCAAACCTAGAGAAATCGTCTATAAAAGTAATAAAATATTTCATATGCGTATGAGTTTTAATACTTAGAAGTCCAAAAATATCAGAATAAATAATATCAAGCAATTTTATTGCTCTTTTTACTTTAGGAAAATATTTTTTAGTCATTTTGTCAAATAAATAATGGTCATAAGTTTCAAAATCTATTTTATATATACTAGAAAATTAATCCATTTTTAATTAATTTCATTATTTTATCCTTACCTATATGTCCTAACCTAAGATGCCATGTGTAAGAATCAACAACATTGACACAATCAATATAAAAAGAACTTTTATAATTCTCAATATTTTCGGTTACATGAAGAACAAATAAGTTATGCTTAACAACCAAATGTCCCCATACAAAAATACGACCATGCTTTCCGATGAATACGTTAGCCGATCGGAAGTGTACATTAAAACCTTTGAGGATTAAGAGAGATACAGACACAATATTGCGCCTCATACTAGACACAAAGTAAACATCCGTGAGAGTAAAATCAATCATTCCTACATTCAACCTACAGGTTCTCACACCCAACATATCAGAGTAGGTGTTATTTTCCATGTAGATCATTTTTCTCCTGCCTTAACCTCTTTGAAATCCTCAAACAATGCATTAGATCTTACGATGAGACGGTTGACACCCGAATTGATCCACTAACCTTTAATATCCTAGTCAACAAACAGGCACCCAAGACAACACAAATGATCTGACTCCTTCCACCTTTACTACCGCTTCCACTTCCATGATCTTTTGGTTGAAAAGGGCAGTCCACCTTGAAGTGTCTAGGTTTCCCATAGTTGAAACAGTTTCCTTTGGGCGCAACAAGTTTAGCCTTATGATGAAACTGTTTCTTTTCTTTTCTTTTAAGATTTTTATAGAAATTATTAAATTTTTTCTTCGACTTATTTTGATTTTGAAATTTAGGTGGATCTTGAATAACCATTAATTCACTCTATTAGTTTTGGTTCAAGTCTTCCTGTAGAAGGGCCAATTTCAAAGGAAGATCCATCATATTTAAGACGGTACCATTCAATATTAAGGCAGTAGTGAGCATGAACCATGAGGGAGGTAGGCTACTAAGGATGTTTGAAATTTTGCATTCTTTCATTAATTGGGTTACCTATAACAGCAAGGTCTTGAGTCATTACCCTCATTTTATTGACGTGTTCAACAATGCTTTTTCCGTCTTTCATTTTCTAAGAATTGTATTGTTGAAGGAGTAATTGGATGTGAGTTTCAGACTTGTTATTATATTTTTGGAGAATGGATTCCATCATGATTTTAGTGGTATTATAAATTTCAAAGACTTTTATCAAATCATTTTACATAAAAGTTAAAATTGAGATTTTTACAATCAAATCATCTTGTACAAACTTATCAAAGCTATTTCTATCTTCCCTAGATGGCTTATTGATCAGTCACATAATTTATCATTTTATCATTTTTAACTTAGTGATGCTAGGACTTAGTTTGCTACTAACAAGTTGACGATGTGCAGATATTAAGGAAAAACAGTAAAAGAGAATCAAAGTATTAATATTTATCGAAATGAACTTAAAAAATCGTAAAAAGATGATTGAGCGAAAGAAAACGATTTACCGATGCTGAAAGTCAAGAAATCGTAATTTACGATTTGGCGCTAAAGTTGAAGACGGAAGAAAAAGAAAGCTAAGAAATCGTGATTGATGATTCTTCAAAAGACGATTATTCAGAAAACAACAAAAAAGAGTAAAAAGCGATAAAAAAAAAAATGATCGTTCGTTATAGGAAATCGTCTAGTAAGAGAGCTATGAGAAAATGAGAAATCATAATTTACGATTTTTCAGAGAAGAGAAAAGACAATCATAATTTATGATTGTGAAAAAGAAATACTTTCTTTCTGATGAAGACGAAAGAAAAAGAAAGCTAAGAAATTGTGATTGACGATTCTTTAAAAGACGATTATTCAGAAAATGATAAAAAAGAGTAAGAAGCGATAAAAGAAAAATGATCGTTCGTTATAGGAAATCGTCCAGTAAGAATGCTATGAGAAAATGAGAAATCGTAATTTACGATTCTTCAGAGAAAAGAAAAGACAATCATAATTTACGATTATGAAAAAGAAAAATTTCTTTCTGCTACATCTGATGGTAATCACGTGAGTGAAGACTATCACCACCATGTACAAAAATAGAAGAAATTAGAAGTTCGGTGAATCATGAATCTGAGAAGATTGATGAAGATAAACTCTTAGGAAATCTCGATTGTTGAAATAAAGGAGAATAATCCAGAAGCATATCTGTCGTTTGAAAATAAGGAAGAATAAAATTTAAAATTAAAGTTATATTAGAAATCTTTTATTTTTAGTAGTTTCTTTTATTAGAATTAGAAGTCTTTGTAAACCAACTCCTTATGATCTATAAATAAGAGAGTCCGGTGTAGGAATAAGGGATCAAAGATTTTAGCATCAATTGACGATTGAGGTTAGATTTTCTTCTGATCAGTAGTGTAAAATAGTTAGAGTAGATTAGATATCAGAGATTTCTTAAGAGTAATTGACGACTGCTATTGGGTGCTGAAGATTAGTGTAGATATCCTAGTTTCTTAGAAGCAATTTACGACTGCGGCTGAGGGGTGTAAGATATATTTACTTTACTTTCTAGCTTATATTTTATTTGCTTTATTTACTGCTTTGTAAACATATTCAAGTTTTAATTTGAATTGACGACTTGGGTTGAAATTTGTAAATTAGTGTAACGATTTTTACTTTTTCATCTTCAATTTTCTTAAATTTGATTGACACCTAGATTTTAGGAGATTATTAATTAGATTAAATCTGTGTTAAGGAATTTTAGTTTTTGATTGGTGCCCAAATCCTAGAAGACTGTAATACGGTGTAACGGTACTGTTTATTTTTATAAATATTCGATTGTTAAAGATTATGCTGACGACCTCAATCTGAAGGAGGATTATGATTTATTTTATACACATTAGATTAAGAAATCATTCTTTTATTCATATTTCTCAAGTAGTTTAAAACTTTAAATGATAAATATAAACTTTAAAATATAAATATAAGTAAGATAGCATTTCTTCATGAGAACGATCCTATATTTGCTCTACAAATTTCTTTGTGCGCTTGCAATAGGTTAAGACTTAATTAGATACACATAGTATGCCGATCATCTATCACCGAGAACAGGGGGATCCGATTTCAGCACATAGTGTATGTTGTCACGGGGTAACTTTTTCGACGCCCGTGCGGCGCCTCGCTGCGGCTACAGCGAGGCCAGCCTAACTCAGATACCAGTTTGTCACAAACCATAACCTAACACTGGTTATTACGCTAGTGCAACATCTCGCTGCCGCGCACAGCGAGACCTCTTATCCAACCATTACTCTGATACCACCCGCCTAGAGGACGGGAACTCCCGCATCGTGGTTGCCTTTACTCATGGCAAACCCTCTCAATGCATCGTGTCTAACCGCGACACGCATGCCAGCACCTCAGTGCCACTTGGCCTGTCTAGCTTCACCCTGTGCAGTGCACTAGTTCCTCGCTTAAGATAGAGGCATGCATCTCTTCATGCCATTCCAGCCAACCAATGTGTGTGGCCCATGCGACCAACACACTTGGAGTAGCATGCAGCTCTTCTTGCTCTCCAAACCAAGCATTGTGTGAGGCCTATACGACCAGCACACATTTGCCTCAGGCCCTCAGCTAGTGTGCGCCACTGCATCCCACGTAGCCCTTGAGTGCCCACGTGAGGTCACCGACCGATGTGCACCGCGACGCCGGCACGGGGCCACATGGTAACCTCACCGCAGGTGACACATGACATCGTCGCATTGCTGCAGTGATGTTCTAGGCCCACCCCTAACCTAGAAAGCCCATATACTCGTCCCGCAACGCAGGGCCCCATGTGTAGGAGAATAGCTCCACAACTCCCTTCTCCCTAAGTATGGTCCAAACACCAACTTAGGCAAAATAGCATAAAACCCTCAAACCTATTGGTTTGACATACCACCATGGCACACGGCCTCCTGCCCGTGACACACACCTGCAAAGGTGGTGTCTTGCCATTAATCATGGCACACTATCCTCTGTCCATGGCACCCAATGCCATCCTCCAAGCCCACATGGCTTGCGAGGTCACGCATCAGCGTCCCTTGCGACCGTGTCGCGTTCGTGTCACGCCCGCATCGCGACCAAGTCGTGAAGCCCTCATGACCTCATGCCTACATAGCACCGTGTCGCGACTATCACGCGCCCGTATCTCGAACATGTCGCAAGGCCTTCATGGCCTCATGTCGCGTGCCCTCATAGCACCACATGGCGTACCCTCATGGCACCGCAACACGTTTGAGTCGTGACTATGTCTCGTGCCCACTCGACACCATATCGGGTCCGTCATTGCACCCAGATGCCGCGTGCCCTCTTGGCACTGCATCACGTGCCTTCTTGGCACCGCATCGCTTATCGTAAAAGCTAGATGTCACGTGTCCTCTTGACACCACATCGCGTGCCATCATGGCACCGCCTCATGTGCCTTGTAGCACCCGGACGCCGCATGCCCTCTTGGCACCACGTCGCGTGCCCCTACACGGAGCACCGCATTATGTGACTTATGGCACCAGGATGTCGCGTGCCTTCTTGGCACCATGTCGCGTGCTTCTATGCGGAGCACCGCATTGCATGCCCCCACGTGCGTCTATTCGCCGTCGCATCGTGTATAAGGGACACCTGCACACGTTGCAGGGCCGCAGGCCTCTGCGCCCACGTGTGCTACACGGCTAGCTACAAGGTTCGCTTCCTTCGTGCTAACTAAGTGCCCAACTCTAAGGTCATCATGCCTTCATGCTGGCGTACAAATTAATGAGGCCGTCACAATGCGCTCGTGAATTACAACGTATTCAATTTTACATTTTCAATTGTCATAATTTAATCCATTTAATTTTCAATTTTAGTAAGTTCGTGAACGACTATATCATGTGTCATGTTGTGTCAAAAGTAAATCTAAACTGTTTATACTGATCTTCGAATAATAAATTAAAAGATGAGGGTTAGAGAAGGCTGACCCGAGTGCGCTCCAAACATATTATGCAATGGTATAAGAGCCTTTGAATATTGATTCAGTGATGTGGGTAGATGCACCTCGGTTATAGGAGTCCACAAGTTTAAACGGATTGAAAATCCTTGTATAACTAAAGATATCGCAAAAAAAAACAAATCACTAATATCACGATTTGGTTTTTGTGATTTATAAAAAATCTGAATAGCGGCTATTGATATGATTGTGCTTGCTCAAATAAAAAACTTTCTTTTGTAGGCCATCAATTTGGAGTCCACCTTTATTTGTCTTATCAAGAAACTGGTTCTGCGTTTTTATTTTAGCAGAAAGTTTTGTAACAACCAGAGATCCGATACCTAAAAATTCCCAGAAATTCGATACGCAGAAAATTTTTGCAAAAAAAAAGAGGAGAAAATCCAAAGCTCAGAAATCCGACGCAAAAGATTAAAGCCCAACAATGTGATGACAATTGATTGACGGTGGAGAAACCAGCGATCCAACGTAATATCAGATGGTAAAAAATAAAATTCAACGATACGCTTAAGCTCTTTCAGACTAGAACCTTAATCTGGGACTTCAAACCAACTCAACCAAAACCTAAATCTGGCGCCTTAAACCAACTCGTCCCGCTTTGTTACCAGTGAAAGAATGAAACAGCTAAATAAATCGCTTCGTCGGATGTGAGCCGGATTAATATAAGATTTGTCGTGAGACTGAAGATCGTCGATAACATGAATGTTTTCTCGGAACCTTAATGATATATTTTTGAGATGTTTTTTATAGGCGGCGGTAAGCCTCTTTTATAGGTGTGCAAAAAATCTTCTAACGTTTGGATTACTCGATATTATGTAGAAACTTTTTTCTCCTATATGGCGGACATCGAAAGTGTCTCGAGTAAACGAGACTTTATTTCCCATTAATATAACACACAATGGCTACATGGGTAAAATTCTGTTTCTCATTACATTAGTGTACAATGGCTACATGGCCACATGTATCAATACTTGAGACCATAGGCATATTATTAGATTGTCAACTTTTTATTTTATATGGCATGGATCCCAAAAGAGTGACCTTAAAATAATGTGAATTTTAAAGTCACGTTTTCTTAGATATGTGGTATGTGAAACAAAGAATTGACTGTGTGATAGAACACCTATGATGTCACTATCTATTAGATGAAAGATTGGGGCGAAAAATTACCACCATCGTCAAATTCAAAGTAGTCAATGATTTTCAGATATGGACGCCTTATGTAATCTAATAGGAGCAAATAAAGCTACCCAGAAATGCTGACCCGAGATTATCTGCTATAGGCGTCAAGATATTTGTACTCATAAATAAGGCGTGCCATGTTGAATAGACAACTGTACTGTACGATAAGTGCATAATGATCTAAATGTCGTTCGCGTAGACGATGATGAGGAAAAACAGTCTCCACCATTTCATTCATAACAGCTGTACACGGTCTGAAACTAAAGGATGTCGTGTAAGTATTATAAATAATTAATTTAATTATTTTTATAACATTTGATTGCATTGAATTAAATCAGACGATCACATTTTTAATTTTAATTTTGGTATACAACAGATTTTAAGATCACAAGTCACTAAACTTATAAGATTATATTTCATAAAGCCCAAAAAAGTGAGCCAAATATTAAGAGAGCCCATATTGTGGTGAGTACCTAATAAACTCTTTCAAGTGAGGTCACTCTTTAGGACGTGTACCATGTGATCCAAGTTACTTGTACATGTAGTTAATGGTACTCGGGCACGCGATTTATGCTTTTCTTTTAAAATACGTAATTAAAAAAATATTACTGAGAAATGCTACTGCCACACCCTTTTTTGCTACAATTATATCATCTAAGCAAAACAAAAAATTGCAAACCCCTTTTATCAGACCACAGAGATCATTTTATTTTTCCAATCTTCCACATAATAGATTTTGAGATCATGGGCCTATCATTAAATGTCAGATGTTGATTTCTCGTGACATACATCTTGAAAAATGAATGTGATCACATGGTACCATTATGTCACGTACACTTCTTGGTATGTGTGCACATAAATCAACACCTGATTACCTTATTTTACGCCCATAATCTCAAGATTTATTATGTAAAATATTGGAACAAATATGATCTCCATCATTAATAATTTTTTGTTTTGCATAACTAATGCAAGGGTAAAAAAAGGGTCTTAGAACATGATTTTAAATATCGGTTATATCGGATACATAGAGGCCAATATGTATTGGATTATGCACCATCCAATACGATATACACCCCTAATTTTGTGAAGGGGACAAAATCAGGTCAAATATCGCATCCATATAAGATATGGATCACATATAATATTTAAACGTCCTTTGGGTTTCCTATGTCCCTCAAATAACTATCTTGATTTTCTCTGAGAAGTCTGATTTTCGAGATAGTAATGTTTTGTGTGCTTTCTTATGTATTACTCATGCTTCCGAGGCACAGGGAAAGCTTTTATATTAATATAATACATTTTCAAAAAAAAGAAAAAATTCCTTTTGGGTACGTTTTCTTTAAATTATTATTATTTTATAGTTCAATTTTTGATATCTGATATTTTAAAAATAAAAAGGAAGGTACTTTAATATCGGCTGATTTCACCAATGCGTATTCAATATATCTGATATATATTGGCTTGAGACCCAGCCAATATGCCGTTTGTATCGGTCTTTAACGTCTTAGTGTGGAGTAATACTTCTCATCTTATTTCATTTGGGTCTCAACGGGGGAGTAGGTGTGGGAATGTGGCGTTTTATGTGAAAGTCTAAGTGGGTGTGCATTGGGTTGAGTTCTGTTCGGGCTCGCGTCAATGGTATGTGGATCTGATCATCTTCAGTTTCAAGGTTAAGTTGGAGACCTAGGGACCGAAACCATCTCAAAACTGAAGTCAATTCCCAATTGCTTCGATTTAGGTTTTGGGTAGGGGTGGTAAGGGCAGGGATTGGACGGGCTTGAGTATATCCAAGTCCGGGCCAACAAATTTAAATTTGACCCAAGTCTGACCAGGCCCGTGGCAGGCTTATTATTCCAACCTTATTTATTCATAGGCAAGCCGAATAGAATGAGAATATGAAAGGAGATATAAGGAGGCTTATTTAAGAAAGAGATTGACATGAGCTTGGTGATAGGAGGTCGTTAAGTATGAGGGCCCGAAGGGCTTAAGGGTTAGGCCCGAGCCTGGCCCGTTTAATTATCAGGTTTAAAGTGTTAGCTCAATTGTGGCCGGCAGACTTTATAATAAAGCACGAGTTCTCTTTAAAATGTGTTGGGCTTAACGGGCGGGGTGGGCTACCTAGCCCATTGCCAACCCTAATTTTGGTTGGTTGAGAAAAAAGCTAGCTGACTTAAAATACAGACGAAAAATAGAAAAAATTGAAAAGGGTAGGGATATTTGCAATCGCTAAACTTGTCAGTGCACATAATTTATCACTATAAAAAAATGTTGACTACCTTAAATCAGATGATGGAAATCCCAACTTTAACAGATTAGATCTTCAGATCATGACTCACTTATCAAGCGGCCACATGTTGACTCCATGTGGCACACATCCCCAATAGTGATCATCTGATGGGTACGCCCGCTATCACAATCACTTTTGCTGATGTGTGCCACATGGAATTAAGATTTGATCGTCAAATAGGTGCGTCATGAACTCAAGACCTACTATGTGAAAGATTGGGATGATAAAAACAATCTACATCATCTGATTCAAGGCAGTCTACTCTTTTTTTCCTTTGAAAGAGTGCTTTTCAAAAGAAAAAATGGGTGTGAACCAAGTTATCAGGTATCGACCAATACCAATATGTATCAGTTTTATGGCCAACTGATATATATCGGCCCAATATTGTATTGATATTTGCCTTGGTATTCCTTCGATGATACCTCTCTCTTTTTAGTTATTTATAATTTGGGTGGATATGTATCGTATTGGAGGTATAGTGACAAATTTCACCTAAATTTGGCGAAAAGGAGGGAAAACGAATTTTTTGGGAAACTTTCAGTATTTTTCAGTAATTTCAGTATTTTTGATATTTTTTGGCGAAATTTCGATAAATTTCAAGTTTTATTTTATTTTTTTTTATTTTTTAAATATGTTATTAATTTAGTATATATTATAGTAATTTTTTAAAATAAAGTATTAAATATATATTTTATATATTTTTAATCCCTGAAACTCTCTCATTTTTTCTGAAAGGTATTGAATTAATCCGAAATGTAATGAAAGAATCCCTACCGAAAAATTACCGAAAATGAAATTGTCACTATGTTAGTAATTTAGTATATATAGTAGTAATTTAAAAAAATATATATATTAAATATAATTTTTATATATTTTTAATCTCTGAATCTTTCCTAAATTTTTTTTGAAAGGTATTCAAATTAATCTAAAATGTACCGAAAGAATCCCACCAAAAAATTACCGGAAACAAAATTTGTCATTATGATTCGAGGAAAGATACCGATGCTTAGATTGCTCTTGAATAACTCATCCCAATTCCTAAAGAAGCATTAGCCCAGTTGGTACACTTCCTCCGTTATGAGGGAGTGGGTCGTGAGTTCTATACTCGTCCTCCGTGCCGTATTAAAAACAAAAAAAATCATCCCAATTAAATAATAATAATAATAATAATAAATAAATTAATTAATTAATTAAAAAAAAAAGGAGGCCCAACCCGATTTTTTCGGTTACAAGTTTAAGTACGCGTCAACTACCACAGAGAATAAGAAGCAAGTGTGCACGAAGGGCAGAAATAAACTAAGTCCGAGCGACGCGTTGAAATCAAAGTGGGGCCCACTCAGAAATCAAGTGGCACTTGGTTGAGGAACCTATGCTTAAATTGAGGGCAGTGGAGCACCCAACAAAAAGTCGGAGGCAATTCAAGAGAAAGGGGAAGAGAGAGAGAGAGATACTCTTCTCCATTTTGGGTGAAGGCGAGGGCTTTCCCCACCCTATTTTAAGGTACCTTTCTTAACCCCCTTCTTCTTTTCACTATATTCATTTAATTTTCCATTTTAATTGTATCATAGTTTGTTTATTCTTTCTTTCCAATCCAATTTTTTATTCTCCCGAAAAGGATTGTATCATTTTAATGGCATTTTGAGGTAGGCTGCTCTGAGGGTTGGATCTAGGGTTTGATGGTTTCTGATGCACCGGTGGTAGATTCGCTCATTTTCTCTAATTATTTTTCGTTTACTTCACGTTTTTCTCTTATATTTGCGGATTGGAATTGAGTTTTATAATTTTGTCTCCTCATAAATATCTATTTTTTAATTTTCTTTTCCTTGTTCTTTATAATTAGCATGTTAAATCTGTGGCTTGGATTGGGGATATTGATTATTTTTCTCGTAGGTCTGTGGGTTTTGAGAACGATTCTCCTTGGATAGAGCCAGATTTCCCGAACAAGTTTAGCTTTTTCGACCTTGAATCTTCAGATTGGGGTTTTTTCAAGAAGTCATCCTTCTTATTGGGATATTTTATTTTTTTAAAGGCTTTTGACGTTGGATGACGTTGATGCCCTTCTAGTGGGATCTGATGCTTTTTCTTATTTCTGCCTTTCCCGATAGGTCTGAACCTGTCTCTATTTTTTTATTTTCTATTATTTTATTTTACCTTTTTTAAAAATAAAAAATCTGATATTTATATGGGTGGCGTTATTTACAATCGTTTTCCTTGTTAAAAAACACATACACTCGCACCATAAAAAGTCTTGAATAACGTAAATCAGATGATGGGGATCGACTTTCGTTCTACTCATCCACATAATCTCAAAAGTTACGTGATCATAGACTCCCTTGGTAAAGGGTCAATTTTGGGATGTGTGCAACCTAGAATCAAGATATGAATGTATGATCGTCTGATTGGTGTGGATGATTGGGGACGGAAAACAATCTCCAACCCCAAATAGGTGTGTTTTTATTTTTTATTTTTTATTTTTTATTTTTATAGGAAAAACGGGTGCAAATTACTTCACGCTATATTTACTATTTGGGTTATTTTTTATTAATTGCTTTTGTTTGTTGTTCGTTTTATTTTGTTCGTCGGGTCGTAGTCGTTCTGATTTCTTTAGGATACATTTATGTACAGATTACGCGGTGGTACTTGGTTTCATGTGGAGGGGGGGCCTACCAAATAAAGTAGCCAATCTCGGCTTCGCCGATTATTACGTGCGGGTGTCACATAAGTCGTTTTTTATTTTTTTTTTGATAATTTGGGAAAGGGAGCTATTACTTGTACCCGGAAACTTGCCCTTGCACCGTCTTTATAAGAAAAACTTAGAAGTTTGTCTACCTCTTAGTCGTTTCATTTGAAAGTCTTAGGGTACGTCCCTTTCAATGTAAAGGGATATTACATGTAAAGTTTGTAATATCACCCGAACAGCTCTATTTTTTACATCAAAAGTCGTTTGTTTCACCGTAATTTCTTGTGGATTGTGCTACAAAAGTTACCTGTAATTTTTTTGATTTACGAGGGTGATGACTCGTAATATTGAAATATTACTTGCAAAAGTAAAAAGCAAACCCTAAAGGCTCTATCTTTTACAAAAAGTAAACTTTATATCAAAATTTTACGGTGAAACAAACATGTATTTTACATGAGAAAAAGTAAAATCTACATATAATCCAGTCAGCATCAGTTTACAAGTAAAGTGATTTTTACAGGAAACCAATTACAATGAACCAAACGTACCCTTAATTTACAAATATTCATTGAATGAGCACGAAATATAATCCTCATCATTTGATTAATTTATTTAATTATGTAGTCAAAGGTTATTATTCGATTCATTAGTTGACTACAATAGATCCTATGATAACTATCGTGTTTTACAATCACCTTGTGCAGTGAAGATCTACAGATTGTAAGCTTCAGATCGGATGGCTAGATCATGGTTCAAAATTTTGGCCGAAATGTTTCGATTTCGGCCAAAATTTTCAAATTTTTGGTGTAAAATATATGGGTATGAAGATTTCGGCCGAATTTCAGTTTCGGTCCCCACCGAAACCAAAATGAAATCTAAATTTTTGATCCTTGGGTTAGAGTGCATTTTCACATGTCTCTAAATCATGGAGTTTTTCTTTAAACTCGGTGCAAGGGCCAACTTTCTGAGTACAAGTAATGGCCCATTAGGAAAATAATTAGAATTTTTTTTAGAGATTAATAATAATTAAAAAATACTATTAAAATAGATAAAAATATATTTTAATGTATTTAAGGTAAACGGGATGTCTTTAAATAAAAAAGTAAGTGTATTATATAATTCTCGTGCATTATAAATTTACAATTATGGTTTGGGCATTATACCGCCTGCAGGCAAAAAATAAAAATAAATTATTATTGTTAAAAATAATATAGAGTATGTCTAAAGTATGTACCACAATGATAAATTTTTGAAAAAAAATTGGAAATTTTGGAAAGGAATTTTTTTGGCCAAACCTGTCAATAGATAGGCACCGTTTTTTTTGTTTTTAACATAATAGAAAATATTAAGAAGTGAAAAACTTGTAAAAAGGCCATTTTGGTATTTTTTCGGTTATATGATACATATCAGGTTTGAGATGGTCTGATATTTGACCTCATACAGAATCAGAAGTTATATTGGTATCGGATGGGGCCTAACCCTGATACATATTGGCAGATATGCATGGGATATGACCGATATTTAAAACCTTGAGCAACAGTATGACTTAAAGGGCATAGAAATCCGTTCGGGCCTCGAGATCCATGAGAAACAAAACGTCAGGTCATTGCGTGTGTGGGCTCAGTTCATCGTACACAAATCTGATGCCTTGAGGCTCTTACTCACGCGGTGCTGGTTGCTTTGGGACACATTTGGGACACAATCTGAAGATCAAACATCCACCATTTGATATCACGTGTACCAAAAGGATGCCGCTTGTACAAAAGGAATCACCCATTCACTCATTGAGAGTGAACTTAAAAGATTTAGTATCAATGAGTGAACTAAAAAGATTTAGTAACTTGGTATCGCCGATGATGACAGTGCAGGATTTAGTAATATCTTCACTATATATATATTTATAAAATGCGAGAAAGGAGAGTTTAAATGAGACGAAAGTCTTTGGATGAGAGAGATGGGCTCTAATGGAAGGGCGAATCTTAGGGATGTTTGTGTGAAATGAGGGAATTACAGCAAATTCATCTTATAATAATTGGAGCGGTTTCAACCTGTATAACAAGGGGTTGGATGGCCCAACCATGGTTACTTGTTTGCTAGTTCGCTCGATCTAAATTCGGATTCGCAATTTACTAATATCAAGCAGTTCTAATTCACCAAAGGTAGGATGAGTTTTAAAAATATATAATAATTTTACAATACAAATTAAAATTTATTAATAAATGAAAGCAAATGACCACTTGATTAGCTATAAAACATAAAAATCATAAAACTTTAGGTTTAAATATCCTCTTTATGGCTTTGAAATTTTATTATAAGTAAAATGTTTAGCATTAACTAAATCAATTCGCTTGTCACATTGAATCGGGTTTGCTCTACCTAATTTTCGATGGGTTGGGTGACGAATTAAGGAACATAGGGCCCAATCATCTACTACATGCACAGGGGGAACCATAGTTTGAAATCTCGGATATTTGAGTTGTCAGGGATACCTCTGAGACCGAAACATCTCACATCTTGGCGAGTTGTCAAGGTGAGATGGTGTGATATTTTGAGACAAAAAAATAATTTATTTTAAATTTAAATTTAAATTTAAATTGATAAAATATTTATAATAATTATATTCAAACTAAAATATATAAATATATTTTAAGCATAAAAATTAGTTGAAGAATCATGGGAATCTGGGTAAGCCCTAGTGGGCACTTTCTTTTGAGGTACGCTCATTTAAAGCCTAAGATTCTACCTTTTCAATCTTGGTTTTACATGCTTAGACCTTTGACTGCTTGATGGATATTATTTTTTGTTCTAATCCCTGACACAATAGATCTTGAGATCACGGTCCTATCATTATATGGTCAGATTTGGATTTCATATGGCACAACTCTTGAAAAGTGATTCGAGAATCATGTTTGATATACGCTCATGATCATGCTTACTTTTTTGGATGTGTGTCATGTGAAATCAAAATCAAATCATTTGATGGTAGGCTTATAATGTCTTGTTAAAGATTGGGCTAAAAAAGAATCTCTACCGTATGATTCAAAGAAGTCCATTGCTTAAGGATATAAAAAATCGAGTTAGAAGGAAGAATCTTGGATTATAAATAAGGGCATCCTTTTTTCAAAACAACTCAAATTACACTATTTAAAGCTCATCTCAGACGAGATGCCCGAGATTGCCTAAATATTTGACCTGATATGGTTGGATATTTGACCCCGTTTGACCTAAACTGATGCATATCGGGCTATATGTGTGATATTTAAAAGTATGATTGTAAGTTGATGTTAATGTGCTCTTTGACGATATGCTTTTTGTTCGTTTTTATAACCTCATCGTTCCTCTCATATTATCTGATTTTGAATCAGACGAATGATATCATTTTTCGTTCCAGTATTTTGGAAATCATGATGCACCTAGTTGTTGATTCCATGTGGGAAGCATCCCTAAAGTGACTCCACAACTTTACTCGTGGTATGCCATGATTAGTCACTTTAGGAGACATTTAAACACCATTTTGTGTTTAAAACTGGGATCATGTATTTTGACTCTTCTATGGGGTCAGCAGACTGTGCTCTCGCTGTGCACGCCCCTACCTTTTAGTCCTTTTTCCCCTCGTGAATCATTTATTTATTATATTATATAATATTAGAACAAGAAGACTCTTTTGTGGGGCCAGCTGACTCTGCTCTTGCTGTGCACGCCCCCTACCTTTTTTACGTGCCAGTTGCCATTTTTGACCCTTTTTCTTTGGCTGAAATGAGGTTAATGGCACTGTAGCTTCGTGACTTTTTCTGAAATATTTTGCAAGCCGCTCATTATTTTTTGCTGTTGTAGAGAAATCCAAACTTTGTGGACTCTAGTAATGTTACTCAGCTATTATATGAATTCGAAAGGTTCATTGAATTCTAATATCAAAATGTTTGCAACTGATGATTCCATCATCGCAACTGATGATTTAACCCTGTTGACTTCTTTGACTCAGTTGATAGAAGTCATTTTTCCTCCCAATATTTCATACAATATACTCTTGAGATCATGGCCACATGTCGGACTGCTAGATCTTGATTCCATGTGTCCCATATCTCCAAAGTGATTGTGATCATTATAGATCAAAATATCATCCGATACTGATATATATCGAACAATACGTATTGGTATTGGACTAGGACGATACTGTACATTTGATGTACCGTATCGTCCCATTTATATGGGAAGGCCCGGACAATACATTCAATGTATCGTCCGGTAAGTTATTATTCTGATACGTATCGTCCAATACGTATCGGTTTGGAGCTCGGATGATATCTATCGAAAAGCCGACATTTTGGCCCATGGTGATCATGGCATACTTTGGTACACTGAGATCACGAATGTATGCATCGAAAGATATGTGGATCATGATTTCAAAATTGAATGTGTGAAATCGTGTGAAAGATTGGAATGAAAAATAATCTTTATCAAAGCCCATAAAACCATCTCTTGCACAGCAAAAGACCGTACTCATATCAAAACTGCCCGTGAGCAATTCATAGAATGATTTGGTGGCCAAAGGAAAATGCAGACTTTTGGAGTGGAGAGTTAATACCGAACAATGACGCGCTTCACAATATCCAAGAAAATATCTGCACCACTAGTTTCCAAAGAACACATGACTCCAAAGAAGAAACCAGAGAGAACAAATAATTTAAATTCAAGAAATTTCAAACTTTGGGATGGGTTATATAAAACCGAACATTTAGAATTTGAAACCGACAGCCATGAAAGTGCTAAGAAGGTGAATTTGATGGCTGCTTTTAGATATAATAGTGTGATGTATGTTCAGGATCATTTTCATTTATGAGACCGGATGTGATTCATTGATAGGGGTGGTGGTTATGCTTAGCTTCAAGTAGGGGTGCAGATTTGGATAACTCAACCTAAACAGAAAATGTGGTTTTCGGTTTTGTTCTACTTAGCCAAAACCGAAACTGAAATGAAACGAATCAGTTTAATTTCGGTTTTTTTTTTTTTAAAAACCAAAACTCAACTGAAACCCAAACATTTCTGTTCTTTTGATTTTTTTTTTTTGTTTTTAATAAGTGTTTTCAGGTTTTCAGTTTTTTATTCCTACATAAATGGTTTTTGAGTTTTGCAACCCAAAACTGAAATTGAATTGAACAAGAATCGGTTTTATTCAGCTCGGGCTGATTTGTTTGATTTTCTGGTGGGGTTCGAGTTTCGTGTCAAAACTTGCACCCCTCGCCGTTCTTATTTGCACATTTGTGGCATTCGAAGTTAGGCAATTATCAACTGGCTTCATTAGTAAAAAGACGATAATACCCGCCAGCACAACTAAAGAGTGTTACATTAAAGAGCTTGATGGTATGGGTATAAAAGTAATTTAATTGCATAGTTAACAAAACAATAAACGCCCTTTTCTCCATCGTTTGACTGAGTCTTAACCTTAACTCCGTAAGGGAGCTATAAAAGCCATTATGAACGGTCAGAGAGACTTTATTTATAATTTCAGAAAATGTCAGGCGCTGCACACCAAAACAAAATAAAACACCTGTTCCGTTGATCCCCCCCTCTCTCTCTCTCTCTCTCTCTCTCTCTCTCTCTCACACTGGTCGAACTTCCAGAGAGACTTTTTAGAGGGGCACCAAACTAACTCCCAAATCCTTCTCTTCCAGGCTCTCGGTATCTGACCCACGCATAGCAATGGGCGCCGGTGGCCGAAGCTCCATCTCCCAGCCAACCCCAGCAAAGGAAGACGAAGTCGTCCGCCGGGTCCCCTCAGCTAAACCCCCCTTCACCCTGAGCCAACTCAAAAAAGCCATCCCACCCCACTGCTTCGAGCGCTCCATCCCCCGATCCTTCTCCTACGTCGTCTACGACCTCACCATCGTCTCTCTCCTCTACCTCTCCACCACCTACTTCTATCTCCTCCCCACCCCTCTTTCTCTTCTCGCCTGGCCCATCTACTGGGTTCTCCAGGGCTGCGTCCTAACCGGCGTCTGGGTCATCGCGCACGAGTGCGGCCACCATGCCTTCAGCGACTACTCCTGGCTCGACGACACCGTCGGTCTCGTCCTCCACTCCTTCCTCCTCGTCCCTTACTTCTCCTGGAAGTACAGCCACCGACGCCACCACTCGAACACCGGCAGCCTCGAGCGCGATGAGGTCTTCGTCCCGAAACCCAAGTCCGAAATGGCCTGGTTCTCTAAATACCTCAACAACCCACCTGGCCGCTTCCTCACTTTATTCGTCTCCCTCACCGTCGGCTGGCCACTCTATCTCACCTTCAACGTATCTGGCCGCAAGTACGACCGATTCGCCTGCCATTACGACCCCTACGGCCCGATCTACAGCGACCGTGAACGGGCTCAGATATTGACGTCCGACATTGGCGTTTTAGTCGTTGCTTGGGTCCTCTACGGTGCTGCAGCAAGCAAAGGGATGGGGTGGGTGTTGTCGGTTTACGGGGTGCCATTACTAATTGTGAATGGGTTTTTGGTACTGATCACTTATCTGCAGCACACCCACCCGGCTCTGCCGCATTACGACTCGTCAGAGTGGGATTGGCTGAGAGGGGCGCTGGCTACTGTGGACAGGGACTACGGGGTTTTGAATAAGGTGTTTCACAACATCACCGACACCCATGTGGCGCACCATCTTGTGTCGACGATGCCTCATTACCATGCCATGGAGGCGACCAAGGCGATCAAACCGATTCTTGGGGAGTATTACCATTTTGATGGGACGCCAGTTTACAAGGCGATGTGGAGGGAGGCGAAGGAGTGCATCTATGTTGAGCCTGATGAGGGGTCTAAGGAGAAGGGGGTTTTCTGGTACCGGAATCAGTTCTGAAAATTTTTATATTTAAAAGAAATAGAATAAGTTTGGGAGGATTTGTTATGTAGGAGGAGGAGGTGATGTAGATGTAGGATAGGAGATCGATCGATCGTCCAATGGTGATGTCCTTTTCTTTAGTATGTTTTCGAAATGTGCCCTGTTTCGTGGGAAGAAAAATAAATCGAGTAATGTTTTGTATCACTGTTGTATTTTTTTTTTCTCTTCTGTTTTTTAGTTCTTTGTTTTTAAGCTGCCTGCTGGGTTGTCCTTTTTCCATGGCAACTACTATTCTAGGATGGAAAATTGACTAATTTCTGAGTTTAATTTAATACGGTTTCGTATTTGCACCTGAGTATTCAGTAATAGCAACCGGGCTTTTCTCCTTGAATAGCTTTCTACTGCATGGTTTAAAATATCAGCCGAAAATTGAAATTAATCGGGTGGATGATATATCCCGAACGATATGATGAATATATGAGACTGCAAATAATCAGCCGGAATTTTAAAATTTTAAAATTTTGGACTGGCATGAAACCTAAATTTTGATCCTTGAGTTGGATGTTGGAGATAATTTATCTTCCACGTAAAGTGACCATATCATGGGTGGGAAATGTGTGCCCTGTGTAATCAGAAGTGGACAATAATCTCACACAATTGCATCTAATTAAGCAAAGCTCGGACAATTTGCAAAATATCTTAGTTGCCATTACAGGATATTCGGTTGTAAATACAGGTACCCAGTTATTAGATATAAATAAGAAGTGAGCCGACCTGAAGACGATGACAGCCAAAAGCCCAAAACATTGAATAAGAGATCCGTAACTAGATTTGCTATTTCATTGCTTCAGGTTCGATCTTTTTCCAACTGTGATTTAACCACAAAATCTGGTTAAAAGCTGTCTTTCACCCAATTCTACGCATCTGAAATCTGGGTAGATCATTTATTTCGGGATTTCGTGGCCTATCCACTCGGGATAATGTCTTCCCTTCCTAAAATTAGTAAGATGAATAATAGCATTGTCCTCAAAAGTTGACATCATCGAAAGAACAGCTCTCTGCTTTAACCCCGAGCACCTTTGGTTGAAAGAACAATTTATACCTGCTCTTTTAAAACCGAGATTTTGGCCAATATTTTGATCCTTGATTTAGACTCCTCTTTGCCTTGAAAGAGCAATCTCAAGCATAGCGTTAAGCGGCTTTAAAAGAATATTCTTAAGCTTCATAATCTGTTTGATGTGACTTGGTAAGTTTGATAATTAATTTCTTCTTAGGGCATAGATAAGTTTGATAATTAATTTCTTCTTAGGGAGGACAGATGAGAGTATATATATATATATATATATATATATATATATATATATGAGAGCTAGTTAGGTCTTTCAACGGAGGAAGGTGACCATCCTCTAAGATATACATGGAGCTCTAAGTGACACTTAAAACATTGTTTGGAAGTCACATGGAGCAAAGGTAGACGGTTTAAATTAATATTAAAAAAAAAAAATTTAATTTTCTTTTAATCTCACAAGTCAAAGTCAGGTTTCATTGGTCCACATTTCACAATTCAAAAAATACGGTGGAGATGAGTTTCAATTATTTTTTTTTTTTAAAGATGATCTAAGCAATGCACCCGAACTCTATGTGACATCGAAGCAATATTTTGGGTGTCACGTGGAGCTCCACATGGAAGCTTGGAGGACGGTGACCGTCCTCCCATGGAGGAGGGACACCTTTTCCTATATATATATATATATATATATATATATATATATATATATATATATATATATATTGATTAGTTGTTTTAAAAGAATATTAGTTAGTTTCATAATCTATATATAATTAAAAGAGCACTGATCAATTGGATTTCGTGTTCAACTAATTCTATAGACATTGGATAACAGGAAATCTTGACTTCGGTTTCCATTTTTGTAAAATGAAATAAAGTGAGGATTTCATCATGGGTAACAATAGTTGTAACTGTAGAGTCTTTTTACACAACTGATGGTTCGAACATTAACACCGTTGACTACGAAGAATTAGATAAAGATTGTTTTTCATTCTCAATCTTTGATATCATATGAAACATATCCCCAAAAGTCAAAAAGGATCCTCCTCATAATACAATATGATCACAGATTTGTGCCACGTGAAACAAACATCGGGCCATCTGAGAGGTTGGCCATGATCTCAAGATCTGTTGTTTGAAAATTGGGTTGAAAAATGATCTCCCTCAGCTGATTCAATACAGTCAACCATGTTAACGCCGAACCCACCAATTGCACCGAAATAATCTTCGGTTGCAAATTCCGCTACTCTTTCTTTCTATTGGATGGATGTAAAACTGGTTGAACACGAGTTCAAGTTCAACCAATTGGATGGACCAGACCATTGCCCTGATTAGCATCTTCTCGCAGTTCTTGGAGATCTCAAATTACACTCGCTGTACAGCTGATTAGGGGGATTGATTTCTTGTTTACTAGATATTATAAGCGTGCAAGTGTTTCTCCCTTTGCTGGCCGAGGGGAGTGGACTTCTTGTTTGAGGCACTTACTGTGCTTTATTTGAGTTAATATTAGGTGCCCCACCAAACCTTTATTTTCAGGGGTGCAAATCTATTCAAATATCTTTTCAACTTTTCAGAAATTTGGCATTTCCTGAGTCTCGCCTAGGGCTGTCAACGGGTCGGGTCGGCTCAATACCTTATTTTCTCGGGTCGGGCAATGAATATATGACTATCGGGTCAGGTTGGGCTCACATTTGAAAATTCAAGGCGGGTTGGGTCAAGATCAACAACATGATCTGAATCGCCCCGACTGATCCTCCGATCTGACCCATCAACCTGTGCCACCTTATCTAACACATTCACCCAACCAGATTTGGTATGTCCAATGGACTCACTTGAGTCAAACTATTGTTGCTTTGATTAGATCTTAGTAAGTTGTAAGTAGGGGTGTTATCGGGTCGGTTTGAATTAGTTTTGGGGCAAAATCGAAATCGAATCAATAACTATCGGTTTCTATTTTATGAAACCGAAACCGAATCAATAATTATCGATTCGGTCGATTTTCGGTTTCTAAACCTCAATTTCTTAATTTTTTTTTATTAGGAAGCCATTGCCAATTCATAAGAGTCAGATCACTAAAGATTCTGTAGGTTGTTGCCTATATTGTTAATTCGCTATTAACCATCCTAAAGTAGATGATTGGTCAGATGGCTAAGAACAGTTTCAAGAAATTATTGCACCTATCAGATAGTCTAAGTCGATGGGCAGATGCACCGATTATTAGTACACACTGGTAGGTCTCAATGGCATAAATCCATACAATATTACAGTCCAATCATCCACATATAGGCCGCTATTTGATAGAAGACAGCCCGAGAGTAGAATGTCAAACAATCCTAACCATCTAATTGCATGTCAAATTATAGACAGTTGATCATAAAATTTTCAACCATCTATTTAGCAGTCCTCTGATCTGTGATATGTCGAGCATTTTTCAAATACATGATATGAGTTGCCAACATGTATTATCCAAATCGATCAAATTCATAACACATGACCCTTTATAGCTATTTCATATTTTCATTACATTACAACTTGTATATATATTCAAATTTTTTGCATAAAGAAAGAAAACAGAGAACCTAAATAATTAAAGCATATTTTCTACGAAGTAATTCAAAAGGCAATGTATGAACAAGATCCATTTAAATACATGCATGTAAATAATAGAAAAATCATATCGAGATCCCAATAACTTTACAAAACTCCAATCTCAGGCATGCACCACTATTGGTTTCTTATCGGTTCGATTTCGATTTTTTAACGTTAAAATTAAAACCGAACCGATAACTATCGGTTTCTATTTTTTAACGAAACCAAATCGATATGTCCCAAAACCGAAACCAAACCAAAATTCGGGTTGATTTTTGTGGATTTGGTTGATTCAGGTCAATTTCTGCACAACCCTAGTTTTAAGAGGCTTGAGAATGAGTCCTAACTCATATCTAGCATGTTCAATTGATTTATTGACTCAATTGAGTCAAGTTAGACCCAAACGTCTAAAACTATAACGCCTTTGAACACTATATTATAGAGGTAATGGAATCGACCCGACTTGACCCAAAAATGACCCGAAAGTCCAACCAAAAGGCTAGTAGAATGCTCGACCCGAAACCCAACCCGAAGGCTGATAGGATAACTCGACCCAAATGAATGACCCAATGACCTGACCTGAATTTTTGGGTCGGATCGGGCATCGGGTCGCCAGATTGAATATTCGGGTTGGGAAAAAAAACCTCTACCCGATTCTTGGGTCGGGTCAGGTCAAGGTCCAACAATTAGTAGGCACCATAATTTCCAGCCCGACCCAAACCTACCCTTTGACAGCCCTACTCTCACCACATCTAAGATGTTAATAGGGCCAAGCTTACCTAAACACTTAGGGTTAGGGCCTCAAAAATAAAATGCCCGCCATGTATCAGGCCGAGTAAGAGCTTAACTTGTTAAAGCCCATAAGCCGGCCAAGCCTGCACATAAGTCCATGACTTGAGCTTCTATTGGATGCATGTCACATCAAGTGACTTTTTAAGTCACCTGATGCGACATGCATCCAATGGTTGTTAGAATCATAGGATTATAATTCATGACTTAAATTATAATTCATGACTTAAGTAAAATTAGCACATGCTGGGTATCCTGGCCTCTTAGAGCACCCGCTTAATCCTAGGGGCATATGTGCACCCCAAATTAGCACATGCTGGGTCAGCATAGGATATAAATATTTAGAGTGGCCTCAAAGGAGAGAGGAGATTTGAACTCAGGTCTCCTGCTTTTAGAAGCAAGTATCTGACCAACTCGCCTAACCTTTTGAAGTTAATATTCAAATATATCTTCATATATATATATATATATATATATATATATATATATATATATATATATATATATATTTTTTTTTTTTCACAATCAAATTATCAAATAACCCTTAGTACAATTGGTAGATTCATTAAATACATAGTTATATAGATATTTTGATAGTTTGAATATTCATAAAAAGAGGACTTACCGGTTTCTTTTCCTATAATTCAAAATATCTTTTTTTATATTCAACAACAAAAGAATTTATAATAATTTTTGAAAAATAATCATAAACAACAAAGCTCGATGCCAAATGGGAGCCGGCCTCAACTCGTCTACGTTGAGGTTAGGGCTGAATATATCAAAGCCCACCTAAGTTAGTGTAGTTATCTTAGGGCCAGACTAGGTTTTATGAGGGCCTGGGGGTTCCCTCCTTTCTTGCATGTTCACCACGTTTTTTTGTTTGTAATTTTTTTTTTTTTTAATCTTTTTGCCCATCTCGCTTGCCTTTGATCCCTAATCTATCTTTCATTTTTTTAATGAAATTATATCCTCACTAATAAAAGAAAAAAAAAATATTGCTTTGTCCACCTTGCCTAACCCGAAGTCACGAACATAAGACAAAAGGCATATAACTACTATTAGGATTTTTTGAATTTATCGCCTGAGATACATTTTATTTACACTCCGCTCTTGTGTTTCACCTATTTTGAGTGTCGTCCTTGCTTTTATAGCTCCTTACTTATTAATCTCTACAGTGACAGACTCTCTCCTCAGTTAAACTTTGACCACTTTAAATCTAATGACGGAAAATACTCCAAGTTGAGGTTGCATTTTGTGGAGACCTTGACATTACATTTTAATGTGATTCGTACCCGAAAAAGCGACCCACAAGCCAAGCCATGCCAAGTCAAATAGCCTTAAATTTAACCAAAATATTAAAAATATTATGAAAGTTATAAATACTTTACAAATTTATTAAGAGAGCCATTACTTGCACTTAAAAAGTTGGTCATTGCACCGAATTTAAAAGAAATACTTGTAAGTTTGGCGACCTCTATTATGTGAAAACACCACCTAAAGCATTTGATTTAAAGGCCATAACTAAAATATATTAAGTGTAAAAGATTAGCACGAAATATAATCTTATCATGTGATTAAATAAAGTCAAAGGCTATTATATATTTGATTCAACAATTGAGGACACTAGATCATATGGCAAATATCGTGTTTTGCTCCAGTTTTATACAATGGAGATCTATAAATCATAAATTTCAAATCAGACGGCCTAGATTGGTGCAAGTGCCAGCTTTCTAAGTGCAAGTAATGGCTCCCATTTATTATTGATCATTAATTTTTTTATATTTATAAAAAAGTGTTTTTAACATATTTATCATATTTTACATTATAAAAAATTTCTCCAAATTTTTTCCCCATGCAATTTACCGGATTGTTCTTATTATTTTTTTTTAATTTTCTCAAACATATTTTTTCAAAATTTTCTCCAAATTTTCCGAATTATGGTCCAAACCACGACTTTGTGACTATGGATGAATGTATGGCTCCCCGTTCACTTCACATGCCCTGTCTTCTCCACTTATTGGTTGGGGAACCACCCACTCCACTTGGCAATTGGCATGTCTACTATACCACTTTTTGTTTTTTGGTACGGTACTAGTAAAAAGGCATGTGCAAATGTTTGTGGATATTAGGACCTTTAAATGATTGAACTTGATTTTTAGACATATATCGGATTATTTGAACATTAAAAAAAAATAGCATTTCGAGTGTTCGTTACTATATTTTATGATTTATTAAAGACAAAAAAAAAAAAAAAAAATCTTATATATTCCTAACATGAGCAATAATATACATGAATGAGTGACAATATTTAAGACTAATATTTTACTTAAAGTGAAACTATTAAATATAGGGAACATATAAAAGTTAAAGATTGCATATTGCTAAAATCCTAGAATGACCTTGAAAATGCTAGAATGTGAACCCTAAAAATCCAAATATATCCCCTAATGATATGATGCTACACCAACATTTTAGTTACTCGAAAATCTAGGGTTTTAAAAAGCAAATACGGGTCTCTCTAGAATTTATAGATCCTTCTTCAGGTGTATTCGGTAAGAACTTTCTTGTTGAAAGAACATGATACGATGCCGACATTAAGAGAAATTGGGCCCCGAGGGATAAATGTTTGGCATGGTGGAGAAATGAGAATAAGAAAGGTGGGAGTTGGTAGGATGGCCCTATTTTAGGAGCAAATTAAGCCTAAATCTCCTGAATTTCCAGAGAGCTCATGGGAAAGGTACGTTATCCAATACAAGAGTGATTCCTCAAGTCAACATCTACATAGCCCATGTGAGCACCCTCATATTGATGATTGGAATAAGCAGAAGCTTCTATCTTGTTTTACCAAATTAGAAGAAAATTCAAACAGAAATCAGGTTAATTTTTCTGTTTGGGAAATTTCATCTCTCTATTTATTGTTGGTCCTTGTGAGGATTCATCATGTAAGTTTATGATCGATTCTTTTCCAAAACATTGTAGGATTATTATGGGATTTCAAAGTTGGAACAGATCACACAGAAGTCCGATTTTCTAAACAGGTATCTGCTCATCTAATGTCATTGCACTTGTATTTTGATTATTTGCATTTCTCTTGATCCTTATGGTTGAAGAAAAATGTGAGTTGAACCGTGTGTAAGCCCTCAAATATGAATCATATATAATCAAGAAGCCTTAAGCCATTTTAAAATAGATAATACAAATATTTGACCTCTTCGTAGTTTGGTGTAGGGATATAAGAGTGGAATCAAACAATATATTTACGTAACATATATATTGTTTGCACGTGCCTGAGGTTCCATTTGTGAGTTCATGTGCTTCTCTATGCACATACATTTATGCATACTTGCATGGAGGTATATAGGCATCTGTAGTGAGCTATCTTAGGAATCTATTTTTATATGGATCGAGCCTCGTCATTTCCAATTCTATGTACTGATCCCTTACTATTTCGTATTCTCAATCATTTACGGTTTATCAGTAATGGTCCGTGGCTGATATGGCTGTTATTACCCACTAAAAAAAAAACTCAATTTTATAATATATTTGACTCTTTAAAATCAAGTTCAAAAGCAATACCACTTGCTTATTTGTAATGTGGCATAACCAAACTCCTCATATAGGTATTGAAGACAATATTGTAGCATGTCTATAGGCATATGAAGAGATAAGGAAATTAAATTTTAATCACCTCTCTGATGTGAATAATTCGTCCTCGTCATTGTTGTATGTATGTGGTTTTTGTCTTTCTTCGAAAGGGTTGATTGGTAGTAGGTCCTGAGTCCCAACATTGGCACTTAGGTCAATTTCCCTATGGCAGTATTGGGGAATACCCAGATATTGTTGAGCACCAAATCAGTGGAAGGTCAGATGTATTTTCACTGATTTGCATGCTCATAAATAACTTAGAACTTCCTGGGATATGACCATTTTGTACTCGGGCTGGGTGCCAACTCTTTTTTGAAATTCTTAGAGCTGATTAAAGAGATTGAGTGAAATATGAAGTAGATAAGCTTTTTGGCTATATGATTCGTATAGGTTTCCAACTCCACTGCCTTTGGAAGTGATTAAGAGGAGATTAGAAAACAATTACTACCGCAGTTTGGAGGCCGTCAAACATGACACCACAGTGATGATGTCGAATGCCTAATCTTACTTCGGAAAAAGTGCAGAGTTCACCACGAAGATGCGGTGCTTGTCAGATTCGATCACACATACACTATCATCAATGTAGACCCATAATAGTTTGTAGAAGAAGCAGTTTCTAATGAGGCTTGAACTTGCTAATTATTGTATATATTCTCTTATATCTGTATTTTTATTTTTAACTTTCAGTCTTGATTTTTGTAATTGATTTGCCTTTGAGAGATTTGTTTGAAGCCCTTTCCAAAGTAAATGGAGAGTGAAAAATTCATTCATGCATAGACAGACCAAGTTCAGTTCAATCAATAAAATGAAAATTTTAAAGTGTAAATTTTTGCCTTGTATGTAGGATTTGTATTACCATGATCATGGTATTTTGATAGCATATGCTTTGCACCATCAAGGATGATACTTCTCAACTCTACAAGCCACTAATCCATGTGTCCTGATCTAGACCATCAAATTGACCTGACACCTCTTCTATCATGAAATTCTCTAAATCAATAAAATTTTTGGAAAATTCTCCAAATGGCTAATTTTTCTTAAAATTTTCTGATTATGATGAATTTTTTACCACTTTGTTACATGCTTTAATCATATTTTGTTAATGCATTCCGACAATCGTATTATATAATATTGTACTTATTTTATTATTTAAAGATATCAATTTTTACTTTAAATAGGTTAACATATCTTTTTAAAAATTTTAGTAATTCATCATTATTTTTAGATGTGAGTGAAGACTTTGATGTAACGATGTTTGCAGCCAAAAAATAGCATGAAAAATTATCTCTATCATCTGATTTCACACAATCAACCATTGAATCAAATGATGGCCTTTGACCGTCATGGTCATCAAATCAGATGACTTAGATGGTGTTTCACAGGGCACATATCCATTGAGTTTTATCCACTAAACCGTAAATCCTTAATGGTTTCAACTACAGTTTTTCACGAATCCATCGAGTTTTATTGACTAACTAAAATGTAAAATAGAAATTTAAAATAAACAACTTTTATAGGTTTAAATGGATACAAGAACCCTAGAAAAACAAGGGCTTTTTGCATAAACCCTAAACCAAATTAGGGTTTACAGGTTTAGTGAAGAATCGGTAGAAGAAGAGATAAAAATTGACATTGAATGAGGAAGATGAGTTAGGGCATTTTAGGCATTAAAAATTAGTAGAAACTATTTTTACTTTTATATAGTAGTAAGGATTACCTCACTTCTAAGTGGGCCCCACCTTTTTTTTGTAAGTGATACGGTACTACCCTACTACCAAGTGGGGCTAACTTTGTATTTTCTAATTTGCCAGGGTTTGCACTTGCGAGCCTATTGTTGCTATAAATCAAATGGTAGAAATCTTTTCCCATCCTAATGATCAGATTTTGATTCTACATGACATACATTCCAAAAAATGAATGAGATCATCAAACGAGATTATCGGGTCACTTTTTGGAATGTGCGCCACATAGAATTATTGTAGGATTGTGTAATGGTAAACCCATGATCTCAAGATCTATTATAACGAAGATTGGGATGAAAAACAATCTCCATTGTTTGATTCAAGTCAATCGTGATTGTTACATATGCAAGCCGTCTAAGTTGGGAAGAAAGAATCCCCAGTTGCAAATAAAGATACCTATCTCTTCAAATGTTATGGTTTTATGTACGTAATCTTAGAGATTATTCTCTAATAATAAATTATAAATGGAAAGCCCCACGAGGAATGTTGTCGGCCAATCTATTAGAGAAGGTGGAAGAGTTGTCAAAGTGCCCAGCTTCAGCTTTAAAAAATAGAATTAGCTAGATTGAATCGAGCTTAAAATAGAATTAGCTAGATTGAATCGAGCTTACCGTTAGAAAGGTCAAGTAAAGCCGAGCTGAGCCTGGACACTAGGGCACCTGAAATCATAGTGAAAAATTTATGTGAAATTTCTTAAAAGTTCACCAAAATTAGTCAAAATAGAGGTTGGATGAAACTTTGGATGTAATTTTGGTGATTTTGGCAAATTTTCATTAATTTTCGAGGAAATTAATGGAACTTCATTAATTTTGAACATTTTTTAAAAATGAAAAATTTATACTCCTTGTACTCCTCCTTCGCTGAAAATTTTCGAAAACTTTTTCAAAATTTATCCAAATGAAAATAATTAGCCCATTGAAATAGTGTCAAAAATGAAAATTTGTCTCTATGCCTGAGAATCATACTAGGTGGTGTATGATTTTGTTTCGATTCGTCTTCCCCAAAAATGTATGGGAATTGTTTTTTCAAGGAGCTGTCTGAATTTTTATCATGTACCAAACCCTTTTCAGTTGTTAGATTAAACTAAATGAATTTGCATAAAAAACTATTAAAATCATATAATTAAGAGCCTACAAGTGAGACAAAATGAATTTGCGGTCATGCTCTATACAAAACAATTTTAGCCGTTAACATTTTCTTTGGCCTTTTTAAGCCTCTTGATCATAGGGTCGAAATAGATTTTCATACAATCAAAGGGTCGTATCTAATGCATATGGTGGCGGCCCTTGACTGATGTGGCATTTGTGGCACATTTATGATGTCTACAGATTCAGCAATAAAATCTAAAACAGATTCAGCAATAAAATCTAAAACGAAATAAAGGGAGAAATGAAGAGAAAATCCCTCCGCATCTTCCTGTTGTGTTAAAAAATAGTTCGTATTAGCTACCCAAATCGTGCACTCCGAGCAGTGCACGGGTCAATCTCCCTCCATTAACATTAAAAAATGCATAAATATATTTAAGAATCATGTAAAAAGCAAAGTTCGGCGCAGACTTAGTGATGTTGAAATCATCGAATTCAGTGAACTCTCGGGAATCCTTGATCATGTTTATCTTCCTCTCAACCAAATTGATTCCCGACTTTGGCAAAGCAATAAAAGGAGACAGGTTTCAATGAAGGCTGCTTATCGGTCCCTTCTCTCAAACAACACCTCGATCAGTTGGGTCGTAATCTGGGATTTCAAGATTCCTTCAAAGGTCTCTTTCTTTCTTTGGTCCTTGTGTTGGAACAAATTGCTTACAATTTTTAATTTAAACTAAAGAGGCATGTCTCTCTCTCAAAACTGTTTCTTCTGCGCGCAACGACTACGAGGAGGACTCCCAACACCTTTTCTTTCTATGCGAAAGAATTTTGCCAGTCTGGTATACATGCTTCAGATCCTTCAACATTTTTTATTGTTTACTCGGTAACATAATCGGTACCTTTCTTGTTTGGGCCTCCCTCCCAGTCAGTGGGATCAAGCAATGGATATGGGATCATTTACACATTTCCATCCTTTGGAATACTTGGCTCTTGCGTAACGACATCAGGTGCAACGAAGTTTCTTTTTTTGAAGACAATCTTATCCGATCCAGTCTCATATTGGTTTGCTACTGGGTGATTGCAGCGGCCTCTCGATCTTTAACGTTAGAAGTTTCAGCGCCGATCAACTTCTTTCTTTCTTGCATAACATGTAATGAGTTTTCGGGTTTTCTTGTTTTGGTAGCCTGTTTCACCTTTTGGGGGATTTTTTCTTTTTCCGGACATTTCGGTTTCCTCCTACATAGGGTTTTCCCATTGTACTAGGGTTTCTTACGTTGTACCCAAGTACCTACTCTGATTTTTGTTGGGAAGTCCGATTTTTCAGGTAGCAATACTTGTGGTATTGGCTTGGGCTTTTATCGGTCTTTCCGAGGCTTTTGTCCAACTTTCTATATAATACTAAAACAACTTTAAAAAAAAAAAAAAACAAACAGCAAAGTTCTTCTATAGTGCATCCTCATAAATAGTTGTGCACCACTCAAGGTCTGACCATTTTGCAAAAATTTGTCCCAAGCACAGCCCACAGGGCTCTAGTTGGTTATTTAATATCAACTTAGTCTAAGTTGCGTTCCTCTAAACCCACAATAATAAAGAATATCATGACCATAGTGACAAATTTCTCTGAAATTAATATTCCAAAAATGCTGAAATTTCATTAATTTCGGTGAAATTAAAGAAATTTTGCCGAAATTAATAAATCTTTTCTAATTGTTGTCATTTTTTAAATAATAAATAAAAATTTTATGAAGTTTAAATATAATTTATATTTGATAATTTTTGTACTCCCCAAAATTTTTCCGAAGCTTTTCGAAATTTTCTTGAAATTTATCCGAAATAAACCAAAATGACCCCCTACCAAAATGCTGCCGAAAACGAAATTTGTCGCTATGATCATGACCTCCACTTTTTTTCTTTTTTTCTTTTCAGATGCCATATGGCATAGACAACTCAAATGTAGCGCCTGTGCAAACTCCACGCGGAGAAGAGCTAATTCATCGCAATACATTGGGAGGAGAGCTGCACAAAGGATTGGAGCAAGCATGGGAATTAAAATGCATAACTTGTTACTTCCATAAGGAAGAGGATACTGGTTGAGCGCCGATTCATGACCTGCACTTAAAGCTTCATGCTAGACCTACAACGCTATTTTGGTGTTACATGGAGCTCGAATGCATTGCCAAGATCAATTTAAGAAGAAATAATTCAAAAGATATATTTAATAGATAAAAGGTAAATCTTGATTGATTTCGATGATCAAATTTCAAGCCTCAACAATACATGGTATCTCAATTTGCGCTTCGAATAATCCCTTATAGCCACCCACATGTGCAACGAGTATTTCGTCATTTGCGCACGTCTTCTATATCAATTTCGGAGAGGAGTATGACTCCAACGCACAACCTTGGGGAGCAAACCAATTCGTCTATGATAATGATAGCTGGTTAGAAAAATTCATGATATTCTCTCTCTCTCTCTCTCTATATATATATATAATATAGCACTTGTGCAAACTTTCACGCATAGAGATCTACTTTTGGTGCAACACATCGAGAGAAGACCTGCACAAAAGTCAGAAGCAGGCGTAAGAATTAGAATTCACGGCCGGTGCTTTCATAAGAGAAGAGGATACCAGTTGAACTATTACTCAACCGGTATGATTTTGAATAGTTACATGAAGGATCTTGTAAAATCTCCCAAAACTATTACCAATCATTTTGATATAAATGCCTATAGAAACCAAAACTCATCTCTCTCTCTCTCTCTCTCTTGTCGTCGACGTCGTGTAAGGTAAGAAATTTAAGTTCTGGTTTTGGTCTAGTCCAATCGGTGCTCTAAATTTGGTTCAAGTGATTTTATAAGGATGCTGCTACTACCCCCACCAAATGCTAAATATCTCCCATTTAGTGTAGCTTAATTTTTTTTTATTGTTTGAATCAGACGATGAAGATCGTTTTTTATTCTAATGTTTCACATAATTGATTTTGAGATCATGAGCATTTCATCAGACGGTCAGTTTTTTATTCCACATGACGCACATCTAAAAAAATAACCCCAAAATAGAATGACACACATAATGCTCACAAGTCACTCTTGGGATTTGTGTTACGTGAAATAAAAAATTGATCGTCTCATGATATTCCCGTGATCTCAAGATAAATTGTGTGGAAGATTAGAACAAAAAGCAATCTTCATCGCCCAATTCAAAGTAGTGTAATGATTTAAGCTATAGTTAATAAAAGATATTTAGGCTACGTATGACATAGCTCTCCGCTAGCCCCTGCCATAGCATAGTTCACCTGCTTTAGCAGGTTCTCATCTTCTTTGCTAACATCTTGCTACTTGCTTTAGCAGGTATACCTTCTCCTTGATAACTCCTTGCATAGCAAGATTTACCTGTTCAATAGTTTTACATCGTCTCTACTCACTCCTTGCCAAAGCAGATTTTATTTGCTCTAATGGGGAGTTAGTAGAGAGCGGGGAGGTTGCTGTTAGAGCAGGTAAATCCTCATTTGCAGAGAGTTAGAAAAGAGAATGAGAATTAACTAAAGCAGGTGAACTCTATTGTGGCAGGGACTAGCAAAGAACTATGCCATATGCATCCTTAGTATTTGGTAGGGGGTTAGTAGCAGCCCGATGGGGCTTATTAGCAGCCCTCTGTATAATATGGATGCCTACTTATTAAAGTTAAAGTTAAGATTCACTTGTATCCAATTGTTCTAAAATCAGTCGAACCTAGGGGTCTCAGTGGGCTGCACTTTTATGCCCATTTAATAAACGGGCCAGGTTGGGATGGCCTGATGATATAAATGGGCCGGGCTGGAGCATTTAGAGTCAAGTCTACTGGCCCGATATACTTAGAGCTATTTTGGCCCCACCCGGTCCGAATAAAAATATATGTAAATTTTGGTATAGACCTGGTTCATTATATATATTAGTCAATATTAGTGAAATTATAATATTATCATCCTTTGAATCAATATGTGTTTTAAAATAAGGCTATATTTGGTAATTTACAGAAATTACATTTGTTCCAATGGGTTGGATGGGTCATGTTCGGCCCGAATTTACCCTTAAAAGGTTAAATATTTGGCTAGAATGGGCTTATGCCAGGCCCGAAGCAAGCCCAATTGTGTGGCAGACTGGGTATTCCTCAGGCCAGATATGGGCTATGTTATTTTTATTTGATCCGGGCTGGGCGAATTATAAATGATCCTAGCATAGGCAGACTATTTTAGCCTGTGTAAATTTCGGTCCATTTAAGCCCCGCCCATTGAGACCTCTCGTTGAACCCGAGTTCAACCAGTTGGACCCTACCAAAACCCATTATAATTTGCAAAAGGGTGCCATTACTTGCACTTGTTTTTTTTTTCGAGAAGCTTGCACTCGTTTTTTAAGTTATTGCATTGAGGTTAAAAAATGACTTTGTATTTTAGGGACATGTGACATGTGAAAACCCAATTTGGGCAGTCTGATTTAAAGTTCATGTTCTATAGATTCTTAATGGATATGATTGACACGAAATATAATCTTCATCATGTGATTAAATATAGTCAAATGCTATTATTTGATTTAAAGGTTGACAACAATAATTCATATGGTAAATGTCGTTTTTTGCTCCAATCTTATTCACTAAGAATCTATAGATCATACGTTCTGGCGGTAGGTATCAGAGAGAAGTTGAAAAAAGTTGAGAGTCGGGAAAAGAGTTTTAATGGGAGGTGGAAAGGGGGGATTTAATCCCTTTCCATCTAATTATTTTTTTATGCTTTCAATAAATCGATTCTTTGGGGATCATCTTTTGCTTGGAGGCTTCGGTTCTTTATGTTTCTCTCTTTATTTTTTCCTTTTTTAGGGGTAGAATATGAGAGTTTTATCCTCTCATTGGTGAGTCTTCTTTTCCAAAGAGATCGACTCTACGAAAGCCTTTTTATAATCCATATTTTTTTCTGATACGATTTTGGTCACGGGTTTAATCGACCTTTTGATGGCTTTATTTTTGCGCGAACACTTGCTCTATTTCTACACCATGAGACATCGTTGTAAAGCTTCAATTGAAGCTTTGTGTGAAGCATTTGGTCGGTGTTTGCTCTTGTTTCCAATGTGTTGGGAGATTTTGTAGATCGTGAGTTTGTCGATGGTGGTGACGTCTCTTCGGATAGATCTTCGATGTAGGCTACCGGCGGATCATAGTGGTGGATTCTTGAAGTTTTACCTTACTTTCAAGGTCCTTGAATTCCGTGTTGGTATTTGATGGGTCTTAAATGCTATTCAATATATTTTAATGTTAGTTATTATAATTACCATTATTGTGGCCATTTTCTTTGTAACGGTTCTCTATTTCGAATGAAAAAGGACAAAATTACATTTCAAAAAAATAAAAATAAAAAAGAAGTCCTATAGGTCATGAATTTTAAATAAGATGACCTAGATTACGTTTTCCACATGTCCCTAAAATATCAGGTCTTAAGTTCGGTGCAGTCACTTAAAAAGCGTGTGGAATTAACGGCTCCTTCACAGGATTGTCTACATTGTGCTTATTGCTGACGAATTCATTCAAAAATTTAATAGCTTGGTCCACATGAAGACCATCGCTCCACACGAAGACCATCGCTTTTTCTTATATATGATGTAAAAGATATGCGAGAGAAGAGAGCGAGCGAAGACACAGAGGGAGAGAGGAGAGAGAAAGGAAGGGTGTGTGTGACAGGTGCAGGAGGTTACATAGCCTCGTGGCTGGTTAACCTTCTACTCTCTAAGGGCTACAAAGTTCATGGCACCGTCAGAGACCCTGGTATTCTCCTTTTTTCTCTTCTGCAACTGTTTATTTTTTTTCGGCGTAGTATATAATTTCTTAAATTGTTCAAGACGATGATAATGATGAATGATGTTGATTGAATCCATTTAATTTTGAACTACTGAAGTTTGTGTTAGAATCAATACAAATTTGCAACAATTTTTAGTCTGTTGAATTATCGAAAAAAGAAAAAACAATTTTTAGTTTGTGTACATATATATCCCCTCCTCTTACTTACTGAAGTTTAGTCTTGCTTCATTTATATTTTCTTGATTTGGTTAATGAACTCATGGAGATATTTCACTTTGGGTCTATTTTAAGTACAAGAGTTACTTGTTTTTTGGATGCCTGGTTAGGGACCCATGTTTCCAAACGAAAACCGAAATCAACCAAAAAACCGGGGACCCGTACCGGACCAAAACTGATTCAAAACCGAACCAATTCTAAGTTGGGTCAGTTTCTGTTTCAGGTGCCGGAAACAAAAAACCGATTAGGTAGGATTAGAGAACCGAAAAAATAAAAAAAACTGAACCGAACCAATTTTTTTCCAGTTTCGGTTTGGTTTCAATTTGGAATTTGAATAAAAACCTGAACTGATTAGTTTCGGTTAGATTTCAGTTCTGCCTGAACAGAACTGAAAACCAAATTTTTAGTTACGGTTCGATTCAGTTAATTGAATCTGCATCCCTATGCCTGGTAGAAGGTAAATTTCATTCATAAACTAATAACGAAGAGGAAAAAAAAATGGTGGAAGAAAGGGGACCTTCTTTCAAGAATTAAATATAATATAAAGACACCTATAGAGGAGGACCCAGTCACCACAGTTTAACCAGACCTCCCCCTCCTTACCAAACCAAAGAAATTTTCATCAAGGCGATATAGGTATGTTTTTGGGACATGCTGCCTCATCATTCAATTATACTAAACAAGAAAGGACCAGGATTCCATTATATATTTCTTTATTTTTTGATCAAACCCCTCTTGTTAGCTAAAATTTGGCTGGCATTATCTTCACAAAATTCTAAAAAAAGTTAAGGAGAAAATTTTCCAAGTAGTGTTGGAAAGTGTGAAGATTTCATTGTCCACTATGTTGATGTTGTTCGATGCACTTTTGGTGAGTGATAACTAGGAGATCGCCACCTGATATGAAAGGTATATATAGGGAACCAATGAATTAATAATATTGACTATTGAGTCTGTTTACTGGCCTACGTTCGATCTTGGATAAGGAGTCCACTTATGAGCTAAGAATATGTGTAGCTCTACTAGCCCACTTATCTATGACAGCCTCTACTTTGATATCACTTTAGCAAAATAGAATGTTTTTTTGAAATCTAAGATGGAAAGGCCCTTCTAGTGTTCTTTTTTCTTACTCTATCTATCCATCCCTTTATGTTGATAGAGTAGATAAAACTTAGTAAAGTAGAAAAATAAATCGGTAGTACTTCTCTTTCCCATTGAAAAGAAGGCCTTTTATGGCACTGAATTGTATCTAAATGTTGGGTGAAACTTTACTGAATAGGAAACAGGGGAAAGCAAATATAAAAGGTTTAAAATGAAAAAAATTTAAAATAATAAAAAGAGTGGAGGAAAAGAGAAAGGTTGTAGCACATCGCTGCCGGAACCACTATTAACCGCTCCTTATATCGCCAAACTTCAATCTTCAAATAAGCAAGGGGTTTGTGGGTTAGAGTCTTGAATCTATTAAATGTATAATTCTAGCAAAATTTTCATAGAGTTCTAAATTCAAGCCCTTTTGCTTGATATAGAGGGTAGAGGGTTCTATTTATAGGCAAGCAAAATTTCTCCTCTTTAGGCAAAATTATGGAATCTTCTTGGGCTATACCCCTCTCTTCTTTAAACCACATACTTAGGCTGTGTTCGGGTTACTTCTTAGAAGAGCTGATGCAGCTCTCTGCCGGCTTTCCACCAGAGCAGATACAATATGCTCTGACCAAGAGCAGTTTTATCACTTAAGACAGTTCCCTGCCAGAGCAAATAGGACGAGGAGCTGTGTTACCAAACGTAAAAGCAGTCCTCTGCTGGAGCTAAAGAGCGAAAGAGCCGCTCTTTACCCCGAAAGAGCTAACCCAAACGCAGCCTTAGCCTCTCTATGCACATTCTGGAGTCCAACAAGGTGCCATTGGTTTGGAGACTTGGAAGCAACTACATCCCCTTTTGCTCCTCTCCTTCGCTTTCTCTATATTTTCCTTCATTGTCTCTATTTTACTCATAACTAAACCAATAAACTTTCAAATATTCAGTACTAAGGTTTAGTTCGTGAACCAATTAGCCTTCGAACAAGAGGAGACTCTGTCTGATTTCAGGCTCCTTTATCATTTGTTCTTTCTCTACTTTCTCCTATATCTTAGCCACGACTGCGCTAAGTTCCAATAGCCGTGTGGCCTCGATAGTGACCACATTTGACCTTTTCGAAAATGGTACTCTGCGGTTTTTCTTGATGTCCTAAAAGTAAAGACCATCATTTTGATGGGCAAAATGGGTAAGCAAAATCTTCCCATTTTACAACTGAGGTCCTTGCCTTTATCTCACAGTTAAGATCGAGACCGATTCAATATTCTTGTTGATCATGATAAGATCGGATATTCGGATCCTGTATGGTTCTTACTCGCAGTTCTTTTTTTGTTTTTGTCTTTCTTGTATTTGTTTTACCTTTTTGCTAGATTTTTTTTATTCATGCTGGTTGTTTAATATATTTAGTAATTGCTTTATCATATGGCATTTAGGTCAGTGATTTGTTTTTCGTTCTTTATTTGGTTTTCTCCAGTTTCGTGATTAAACTTCAATTCATATGTTCTCCAGTAGCTATGCTTCATTTAAGTGATGGATTCAAAGGAAATATTATCCTTAAAATGCAGAAACACTTTTGCAACTGTGGCGAAGAGAGTTGTGTGTTACATAAATGTAATATAATATTTGACCAAAATATCTGACTTAAAATTTTTGAAATTGAAACTTTCAGCAAGTTTCCGGAAAATATTTGATATCTTCTTAAAAATGATATTTGTGTACCTGGCATCATAATTATTTTTGTTTATGAACAAAAAATGAGTTCATATTTATTTTGCTATTCCACCAAAATATCTTGCAGATGACAAAAAGAATGCCCATTTGAAGAAACTGGAGAATGCGTCGGAGGATTTGCAACTCGTCAAGGTTAGTTTATTGGAGTATGACTCTGTAAGTGCAGCCATTGCGGGATGCATTGGAGTGTTCCGTGTCGCAAGTCGAGTTCCATCAGGCAGTGTGTCCAATCCTGAGGTAAAGTTACCTTACATTGCCGTTTCCATGTGATCGAATATATCTGTAATTAAATGGTATTGTTCCCCTCTGCTTCTATTAGAGATAGGGATGCAATTTTGGGTTCCCGAACCAAAATTTTTGGGTTTCGGTTTGGTTCATTTTTTATTTTTTTTTTGAACCAAAATCAAACTGAAACCCGAAATTGTTGGTTTTTTTCGGTTCGGTTTCGGTTCTTTTTTTTGGGTATTTAAGCTACTTTTCGGGTTTTTTTTTTTTGGAATTTTCAGTTTTCTCATCCTACCTAATCGGTTTTCGGTTTTTGCTACCCAAAACTGAAACTGAACCAAACCAGAATCGGTTTGGTTCACTCTATATTTGGGTTGGGTTCAGGTCAAAGCTTGCACCCCTAATTAGACCAAACTGCTAGTGTCCATGAATACACATAAATATTTGACATGATATACTGATCCAGATATTGGATGAATCTGTCGGCAGATGCTTATTTCCCCATTCATACTTTCAGAAAATGTCAAGTTATATCTGTATCCAAATTTATTATTGTTGTAGGCTCAATATTATTTTATTTTCAACTTCATTAAAAATGATTTACTGTATGTACCTACTAAAATGGGTAGAGAGAAATAGAATGGTTAACTTTTATTTTCCACAAATTATAAATTGCTTATTAACATGCAACCTGAATGTAGTTGATGAATTAGTAAGACACCGTGTCTACAATTATTATTGCGTTCTTGCACCACATGCTCATCATAATGATAAAATACGTCTTTGTTTTAAAAAAAAAATAGGTGTATAATTCGCATCTTTTTTACTCAAAGTACTAAACCAGTATAATACCCATATTATGGAAAAAAACACATATTTGAGTGTAAGACACATTTTTCGTGTTTTAAACGCGTATTTCACGGCTTTTTTCCCGTTTTCTTTCAAACTTTTCTGTATTTTACCGTTTCTATCGACTGTTTTGCTCGCTGTATTAAACCTGTATCCGTATTTTGTCACTATGATGCTCATATTATGTGTTTCCACCTTGCAGATTGAATTGATGGAACCTGCTGTAACTGGTACATTGATCGTACTCAAGGCCTGTTCCGAGGCAAGAGTAAAACGAGTAGTTTATGTATCGTCCGTGGCTGCCGTTATATTAAATCCAGATTGGCCACAGGATAAGATCAAGGACGAAGATTGTTGGTCTAACAAGCAATACTGCAAGACAAATGAGGTAACTGATTGATAAAATTCAACATTTAACTGCAATATTTTAAAAACTGTGATTTTTCGGAAAAACAAAAAAAAAACACGAAAAATGTCATTTCCAAAAAAAAAATCCCATTTTTCCTGGAAAAACGTGTTTTAAACCTGTTTTTTCGAAAAAATGTTTTTTCATGTTTAAAACCTGTGTTTGGTCACAACATATGTTTTTTTATATTATTAATATTTTTTAATTTGTGAAGTTTTCCCATATTTTTCCTAAAATTGTCAAAATTTACCCTTTTTTTCCACATATTTCCGGAGCCATTTTATTCCCATACCTAGACTTGGTCACCATGATGGCAACTCTGCTTTTTTTATTACTGATTTTATAGCTTGAGTTGTTCAACTGACCTCTCTAGTAAGGCTGTCAATAGGGCCAGGCTGGCTCATTAGCCTGCCTAGCCCGGTCCTAAAATCTTAGGGCTAGGGCTTAAAAATGAGGTAAAAGGGCAGGCCTAGGGCCTCAAAAACAAAAGCCCGTTGTCCGTCGAGCCGGGCAAGGGCTTGACAAGTTAAAGCCCATAAGCCCTATCTGGCCCGTGGATCTCTTTTAATTACATATATACTAAATATGTTAATACAAGTATGTAAAATATCTATACTATTTACACTAAAATTATCAAAAAAACACTCAATATTATCGTTAGATTTATCAAGCGGATAATTGAAATGGTAGTTTAGTAATAAATATCTATAAGGACTAGGAGAAGAGGACGACCAATGAAGATGTGAATGGAAGCCGTGAGAAGGGATATAAAGGATTGCGAAGTTACAAAGAGCTTAGTGTTAATCAGAACGAGTGGAGAAATAAGACTCGTAAAGCCGACCTCAAATAGATGGGATAAGGTGATAGCTATTTCACTATACCAAAATTATCACCTTCCAAGTGTACAAGGGAATTGTATCAAATGTGAGGGAAATCTTTTGAAAATATTTTGAAAAGAATACGTTTATAAGTCTTTAGAAAACAAGTTGGGTTTGGTTTTTAAAACTAAATTGCTGAAAGTAAACTGATTTAATTGTAACTACTGCTGAAAAAGTAGAGTTGTAAAAGACTGATAAGGAAAACAAGCCTGGGTTCCCTGATCGCAGATTTGTAATCCTAGTTACTTATCCTTATTCCTTTCAATTATGTTATTATCTTAAGGCGGCAACATAAGAAGAAGATAAGTTTAGTTTAAGGTAACAACGACAAAACTTCTCTAGCAATAATCCCGTTAATGAAACTAACTAAGACAACAACGATAACATAGTCGGGTGATGAAAGTCAAGTAATTCTAAACCTAAGGCGACAATGACAACATAGATTTTAGAATTATAGAAATCCTGGAATCCTTTTAAAACTCATAGACAAGTTTCAAAACTCATATTCATTAACCAATTACAATTTGAATTCAAAAGAATAAGAAACAACTAGCCATTCATACTTCTCTTTGATATAACGGGTTTCCAGACTTTAGAAGACTTAGCCACACATCTCCAGAATGACTTCCATTAATTGAAAAGAATTTACAGAAAACATAATGAAAGCTTGAAACGAAATTCTAAAACTATCTCTATTTCTTCTTCTATCTTTTACTGTCTACGGATCTGTATATCTCCCGGATTGATAGCATAACCTCTTATATATAGGTTCATAAGAGTTCTAATACATGCTAAATTAAAATCCTAAAAATCCTATTACAAATCCTAATAAAATTAAAACTTTACTTAAACTGGAACTTTCTAAAAATACATGTATTCCTCGGATATTCTTGAGTCTGACAGCGTCTATGCAATCGTGACTTGAGTGTTAACTAGGTTGAGGCATCAATCGCTGCAATAGTGATCTACGATTGCATACAATAGGATGAAATCATGATTCGTCTCATGCATTTCTACATCTTCACGATCAATCGTGACTACCATTTTGTGCAATCGTGATTCTTCTCGAGACTTCTTAGCCAAGTCACGATCTATCGTGACTTCCTCCCTCTTAAATCGCAGTTCATGATTGTAGAGATTTTCTTCTCTGAGGTTCTTATCTTCAGTTTCTTGCAATTGTCCAAGGTCACGATCGATCGTGACCTTGCATTTCTTTGATATTAAGCCTTACGATTCATCGTGGGTTCTGAGTCTTCTTCAAATGCTCATGCAATCGTGTGGTGTTTTACAAGAGTTGTTTTGGGTGTTGTTTGCACAAATTTCTCAGCATGTGCCCTTTACCTGTTAAGACTTAAGAATCACTCAAGACATTTCATTAGTACCTTAATTTGGACTAACAAGGCTTTGTATAAGATATCAAAACATGTATTTTCTGTGAATGATCACACCCCCAAATTTTAGCTTTGCTAGTCCCTAGCAGACAATTACTGAGGAGACATATACTAATCTACCAAAACAAAATGCCACTTTCGCTGGAAACACGATTGCATTTAGCGTATGCAACAAGCCTTTAAACCCCTAAGTGATCCATAGTGGAGGAATTATGTCTCCTGAGGGTTTGCAGTGAAGGTACCCACAAACTTCAAATCCTTTTTGTATTTTTTTTTTCAAAAATCAATAGTTAATTAGTACATGATTGTAAATACTTTTAGAAATTTGATTCCAATTTTTGGTTCACTTCCTATCCAATCAGTGATCTTTAATCATGACCATTAAAAGTATCAACTCATGCAAAGTGTGTAGTGTGTGCGTACCAAGTATAGGAATTTATCCAATATAAATATTTCTACACTAAAGTTTTAGAAAGCAGTTTCGCTCAATCATTACTTTGGCATACACTCACAATAAAAATAGAATTGGAAATTTTCACAGATTTTGATGTGAGATACCAGAGAAAATAAGTTAATTTATTCACATCACAAAGAGAATGATTTCCAATGATTAATAAATCTTATCAAAGAATAATCCAACTATTCTACTCATGTGTTGTTGAATTATCATAGTACAAACATTTCTACTAAGCTCTTACCATTATGGCTCTTGGATTAAGAAGGACTTGCATTGGTTTGTAATGGGGTTTAGGTTGAGGTTCCAAAGAAAGGGTATAGGGATTCAAAATTTATGAGAATTTTAGTCTTTAGCTACTCCCCTAAACCTATTCTTCTTCATCTTCAATTTGTTCAACTTAAAACAGATCCAAGAAGTTGGATCACTTCTTCTCATATAACAAGCTTTGTAGCTTCCTTCTTATATTCTTTTTCTCTCGTGACTTGTTCTTTTCTTCTTTCTTTCTTTAAAGATTTCCTCAACTAATTTCCCCCAAATTTTTCGGGAGTTGGAAGACTTTGCTTCTCTCTTTTTCTTTTATAAGAGCATACCACATATTTTTCTTTTCTCCTTTCTTTTACAAGATCCTTTCAATTTCTTTTGAGCACCCCATTCATGGGTCAAAATACCGGAAATCCGATACGTATCGTCCTGACCTCCAGGATGATACGTATCGGGTATCGTCCGATACATTCAAAAAAAAAAAAATCCCCAAAAAATCTGAAAAATAGCAAAAAAACCTGAAAAATTATATTTATTTTTTTTGTATTTATTTCAACTATTTTTGCTTTTATTTTTGACTTATTTGATGCATTATTTAGATGAATATATAAGTCACATGCCTATTTTGTGACTTAACCCAAGTCACATGCCTATTTTGTGAATTTTTTTGACTTAAGATCACATTTTTGACTTTATGTAATAGATCTTCTAACATTATTTTTGACCAGCTGATCACATGCCTATTTTATTAACAATATTTCATAATTTGATCGACGCAGCCATGCATAAACTAAATTACAATGTATATTGACAAAAATAAATTATATATTGTCAAAATTAATAGCTATGTTGATAAAAATAAATTTAATTGTATATGAAAAACTTACTTTAGAGCCACATTGAATTTCGTGGTGGTTCTTGGCCCTCATGATCATCATAAATCGGTCTTGAGCTTTCCTACTTTGCCTATAATGTTGGCCATATTGATACCCATGATCATATGTGCCCCTTGAAACTAGGGTCAGCGAATATGGCTCAGTGTAGTACGTAAAGGCCGGTCCTCCAAAAATCTGACCAACGAAGTCATATGGCACCGGGTAGGTTTGTTGTGGCTGGTAGTATGGGTTACTAGTTGCTGAATCTTCGGTATTTTGCAAACTGAATCCCCCGAAGCTAGAAGTCATATAACCCATATTCGTATCATCTTGTGGACCTTGTGGTGGTGGTGGTGTTTGATATGATTCCGACGCTCCTCTTCCTTCAACCCCTCCCATTCTGAATGTAGGAGTGTCGAACTGTGTTAACGGTGTCGAGTCATCGTCCCATGCCGCCATATCTCTATAAGGATCAAAGGTACCAGCATCCTCCCCTCCACCACTAGTGCCAACGTCCCCTCCACCATCATGCCCTCCACCATCATCCTCACCACTCCCATCATCACTATCGGGCTGCGTTTCGTCATCAGATCCAACCACTGAATGACGATTCAATCTTCTTTTCCGCCTTGGTGGTTGGGAAGCCTGCTGCTCCGCTACTCTTTCAGCATTGTCCAACCATTCAGTGCTCTCAGTATCCAAGACTGGCTCTTCTCTCTCTTCGATCCATTGATTCAAAGGGTCATCCTCCTCGAATATATAATCTAATTGGATGGGATCAAAATATTCACTGTCTGCAAGGTAGAATATGATAGATGAATTAGTATAATATGTAAGTAAGACTTCATATAATTGAGGATCTAAGACTTCATGTAATTGCTTACCACGGTTGGTCCTGTGTATATTCCTGACCTTTAATCGCATGTTGTAGTGGCAGTAGACTAACTTTTCCAATCGGTCCATAGTTAGTCTATTCCTTGTCATAGTATGAATGAGAGAGAAAGTGCTCAAATTTCGCTCGCAGTTGGACGAGGAACACGTTTGCGACAATACCCTCATTGCTACCCGCCTCAATATCGGACCATCACCTCCATAATGCATCCACCAATCAGCGGGTTTGTCGTATTTAATCTGGGATTGCATAGCGCCAATGACCCATGTCTCTTGCGAAACATGTCAATCTATAAAGATGAAACACAGTAAGGCACATATCAATAAATAGATGATAATATCACATGGCATTTGACTTATTAGTTATAAGGTATGATACTATGATTACTCACATCTCTTATGGCTTGACCTTAGTCCGCCAACTCAGGGAGCATTCTTTGGATTATATTGACCAAACCGGTATACACTTCATCAGTGTCACTCAGCTCGAAGCGTCGCGTATACTGGAAGGCTGGATTCAAGTAGTGTGCTACACATCAAATATGAGCAATTTCATCAGTATATGAAAATAATGAATAAATAAATAAAAGTCACTACATAATTGTGCAACATGTTATACCTACTGTATGCAAGTACTGGTGAAATTGTGCATCCCACCTCTTGTCGATAATCGCCCAGTATCGTTTATATTTTGTAAGGCATTTAGTTTTTATAGCCAATTTTGCCTTATCCATTGACTCATAAACGTACCCCATCGTTGGTTTCTCATCATCATCAACCAATCTCAACACTTGCACCAACGGGGTAGTGACGACGATCAGGTGGTCGACATCTGCCCAAAACTACGTGCTGTAGATCAGGTCAGCAACTTCAGTGCAAGCTAGTCTCTTTGCTCGTGGGAGTCCTATTTCATGTTGATTCCATTCTTCCGACGACACCATGCTTTTCAGCTCACGCCTATATCTAGCCAAACTCTGTAGGGCTAAGAACTGTGTTGCAAAACGTGTAATTGTAGGTGGGAGCAACTCATTGTTCGTGAAGGCTCTCATTAAATTGACCAACTTGTCACTATTGTACAGGTAGGAAGTAATCGTTCTTCCCTTCTGAATAGTTGCATGTGCCTTGCTTCTCTTTCCTAAATCCTCAAGAATGAGGTCCATGCAATGAGCGGCACACGGGGTCCAGTACAGGTGACGTCTCTTCGTCATTAATTTTAATCCAGCGGCTTTGTAATTTGTCGCATTGTCTGTTACCACCTGCACAACCCGTTGCTCTCTAACCTCTTGAACTACTATATCCATTAGTTGAAAGAGGTAGTCAGCAGTCTTTACGTGTCTAGAAGCATCAACTGATTTCAAAAATACTGTCCCGACATCGCTGTAAACCAAAAAGTTGATCAAACTCTTTTTTGTGAGACCAGTTCATCCATCGCACATAATTGTGCAACCTCTCTCATCCCATACATCCTCAAAGCTTTGTACATAAGCAGTTATCTCATCGTACTCATCTGTTAGTAAAGGCCCAGATATCTCGTATGGAGAAGGCTTTTTAACTCCTTGACCAACTTCTGCACTTGTATCAATCATGCTTTTGAAGTGCGGCGACTCTACTACTTGGCTCGGAATGTGGTTGTATATAAAAAACTTGGCAATGGATTTTCCAAGCTTCTTCCCCATTTTTGTAAGTGAGATTGTACTTAATTTGGTTTGTTTGGAGCTTTCAGTGCGATACATGAATGGATCCATGGGGGATGTAGTACGGCCTCAAGTAGACGGCCTATAATCCCTCCCGGATGCTGACCTACGCAACCTGACAATCTGCTCAACATCCTCATCATCCTCAACAACATGTGGCCTACGACTAGATCCACCACCGGTAGTAGGCATGGATGGGCCCCTCAACCTGGACCGAAACCGATAATCGGCTTCTTCCTGATCTCGCCGCTGTTGTGCTTCTCTGGCACTTTCTCTCATAACTCTCGCTATCTGCTCATCCTCATTCTCATCCCCATCCTCATCCTCATCATCCTCAGGTGCAGCTGATGTAAACTCTAGATCTGGCCTCCTGATTCTCTCATACATTTTCCTATCACGATCGGCTTCTGTGACGACCCGACTTTTCCAATCCCTAAGGTATAGGAAAGGCCGGTTCATCAACTTATTGATTTCTCAATAAGCCGTAACAAACAGAAGCCGACAACATAAACTAAGGTCTAAAGACAGAGGCAACATTGTTAATCCAAAAATAAAAGCTTTATATAACAAAAATTAGATACATCACTGAGAGGAACCAAAAGGAACCACCGGTGATGGCCAATCCGATCACCTAAAATAGAGGTTCACAATAATGGTTCCTCGAGTGATATCAAAAGATAAAAAATAATAGCCTAAGGCTCAACAATCCAAAAATAATATCCAGACAAAATACCAAAAAATACAGAATTTAAGATCACGGGAAGAACTCCTCAGCTGGTATGTCCAAATCCTCCTCGGGAATATAATCGGAGTCCTCCAGATCCTCTGACCCAAGGTCAGTCTCAACACCTGTGACGTATAGTCGAGGGTGAGCTAACAGCCAAGCTCAATAGAGGAAGACAGATCTATTTGCATTTCTTATAAGTAAAGGTTTTCAAAAGACGGAATCGGATCAAATATAGTTTTTCAATGATGTTTTTCAATTTAAATCTCCAGTTCTAATCCTGAGTCAAAACTGAAATATACTCTAAAGTGTTCAAAATGTTCTGATTTAGCATGCTTCTTGTCTTAAATTTATAACTTAATTTTATCTCCCAAATTTCCTATAGCATGAGAGCAGACTACGTGACCGATGGGAAGACCCTACTGACTATCGTCGTTCATGAACCCATTTCGAAAATGCAACAAGCCCCTACGCTATGAGGGAAACTTGCGCCAAAGTTTTACCGTAAACACGGTTGGTAGAATCTAGGGCATCGTACTTATGAACCCAAAATCAAATGCAAATGCTAACACATATCCAAGCTTATTATTCATATCATATACTGATTTTTCAAAGTTCTGATTCAAAATTTAACTGAGGTTCTGATTCAAAATTTAGCTGAGGTTCTGATTTCCAAGGATTCTTATTTATGACAAGGTTTACAAATTTTCGGATTGTATCATATGTTCAAAGTTTTAATTACACTGTGTGTAACGAAATTTTCATATTTTATGCTTCTAAAAGTAAATGATTTATAACAGTTTATGCTTATAAATTCATGCAAATAATAATTAGGATTCCCCTACCTTAACCAAGAAGATTCAAAGGCAAGAACAAACAGTCCTCTCCAAGGACTCCCAATTGTCAAAACCTACATATATTAACACTCTCAGTGTTAATATAGAACCCAAAAATCAATTGCAAAGGCTTACAAATAAAAATCCAACCAAACTCTTAAAAGTTAAAAGCTGGACTGAATTCGACCATCGATTTCAAATTCGATGGTCGATTCTAAAATCGACCATCGAATTTCAGAACCCTGTTTAAAGCTTAAATTCTGATTTCGACTGTCGATTTCCAATTCGACAGTCGATTTCCAATTTCGACAGTCGATTTTTGAATTCGACAGTCGATTTTTCCAGGCTCTGTGGCTGTCAATTCAACATGCCCGGATTCTTTTTCTTTAATTTCTACACAGCCACTCAATCCTTTCTATTGAATCCATATCTTAATTTCCTAACAAAACCCAACAAATTTACATAAGGAGGTTTCAAGGCATACCTCTTGTAGCTTAATTCGTTGATTCCGTTGCACTGATTCACGCACCGGAACAAATTTCCAAGCTCAAAGGTTTAAAACTTCAATCGGCTCATTATTCCTAAGGTGGTGGTCACTGCCTCAGCCATGACAAATTTAAAGAGAACTTCTCCCTTTCCTCATCTCTTTTCTTTTTCAGTAGTTCAAACAGATCCAAATACTAGCTCAAGGCTTATTAATGGTTGAGATGGGAAGAGGAGTTCTCAAACTCTCTAGATCTAAAGATTAGAGATGCAAGGCTTAGTGGCTTAATTTCCAACGAGAGAGAAGTTAACTTCTCTTGCACTCTCTCTTATAACCAAAGTTATGTGAATAAAATATCTAGATTTTTATTATTTACAACTTATCTACTTAAGTTGAACATTATCCGGTGTTAAACACAAACACCAATTCTATTGTGTGAGTCATAGATTACATGACTTGCACACCTCTCAAAACGAAATCCTTATGCCAAAAGTCTTATCATAGACTTAGATTACCAAAAAAAATCTAAAATATTCCACAATATTTTTCGGACATGCTTATCGAGGTAAACGAAAATAGGTCAAAAATATCAGGGATATTACATTCACCCCTCCTTAGGAATTTTCGTCCGCGAAAATTTGAACATAACACACACCAGACAATAAAAGAATAGATTACATGGGGCACCGTGGTTCGATCCCACAGGGCACGCAAGCCAAGGGATGGGATCCGTAGTAACATGGATGTACTGCATGTGGCATTAAAAGGCCATAGTGGATCGCATCCGTACATGGATGCTCACACCCCAAGTGTCACGTGCCGGGAGACCGATGCACAGTGACGCATGAAAGCCATAAAGAGAATGAAAAGCCATCAAAGAAACAGGAAGTACAAAAGTGACATAGAGCAAATCCACACAAGCATCTAACTGAATCAGATACCAAAATAATAGCAAATGCAACGCACATAGAGATCCAACACGCATATCAAAAGATGAAAACAAGTATCGAACGGAACTATATACAAACAAAGACAAGCAGAGTAGCCAAAGTAAAGCAAAAGACAAAAAAGATAAAAGATAACAAAAGAAGGACCACCAGGTCCTAAATAATCCAGACTGTAAAATAAATACAGACCCATAACAACCATAAAATAAATCAGTACCCCCTCCCTCAAGTATACTAACAATCCCCGGCAGAAGATGGACCCGCCCGATCCGAAGTACCATCGCCCGCAGCAGCATCACCATCACCCGTATCCTCCCTGGCCGCAGAAGGCATGCTAGTACCAGCGCCCGATGTCGAAGGGCGATATACCGAAGCACGGATATCGGCCATATATGTCGTGTAATCATCGGGAAACGCGTGCTGCATCAGATAAGAGAGAGCGCCGCCATGGACATCCAACTCCTGACGCATAGAGCTGGTGTGGTGGGTGAGCTCTTGAATCTGATGGCTCATGGCGGTCATCTATCGGGTGAACTCGGAGAGTATAAGGATGTCACTCTGTGGGGGCTGAGGAGGTGCAGCGGTAGTAGTGTCAGGGATAGAATGAGTAGGGTCATCATCGTCCTCACTAGCTGTATCAGGTGCCTCTGCATCCTTTGGAGTTTTTACCAACCTACTGTAGGTTTGACCCCAATTGACCAAGTTATAAATTTTTCGACCCGCTGCGGATTTGGGTTTAGTAGGAGGGATATCATAAGCAGGGCCCGCTCGGTAGTTCTCAATCATCACTGAAATTAAGCGAGCATAGGGCATAGTCTTCAACGGTTTCTTCACATGTTTACCCATTTTCTCTCGGGCTTTAATAATCCCTTTGAAAAGGACGTCAGGAGCACTAAACCATCGCTCCTTATAGGCCGCAAAAAGAATTTGTTGGAGGGGACCGGTGTGCTCAGATTGATGACCAAAAGGGTAAAGGGTGGTCTTTAAAATTTTATCCAAGATCCACATGGTCTCCGGCATATGGACCGTGACGATGGATTTACCGGACCCATGACGACCTTGCGTCATTTGCATAATTACATCCTCAAAACGAACCGGTTTGGGGAAGGGAGGACCTAAACCCATGGTTTGGGAGTGATTCAAAGGGCATCGTAATGCCACAACCATGTCCTCTAAATCAAAAGTATAATCGCGGCCATCAATCTCCGTATATATTCTTTTCCCGTCTTCGCGGCTCATGTGCTGATAAAATAGGCGCATGCAGTGGGGATAGAAATGGTCGCTAAAAGATGTGCACAGGGAGGTCAATTTGGCCTTTTCAAGGTATTCACCATTGTGTGGTTGTTGTGGTCAAACAACTCCGTGAAACAAATATTCCGTAGTGAAGCCTTTAATGCTCCAAAATTCGTTGGGTTGCTCGAGCAAGGAGAGACGGGTGGTGGAACCGATTGTGGTGGTTACGTAGGCGGTTTTGCGGCATGACGCACTTTAGAAGTCGGGTCTTTTGAGGTGGGATTTCGTATGGGTGTATGCTTCTTAGGCCCCATTGAATCAAAAATACATGAAAAAGAAAAATAATGATGAGGATGAAAAATCCCCAAAGAAAGTAGCTGTGGGAGGAGATTACCTATAAAAAGCCCAAATCTGGTTTCCACAAGGTAAAATCGAAGCCCCTTGTCCAATTTGCAATGGATCTCTCCCCCAAATTCGGCCGAAATGGATGATCCAACCCAAAATCGCCAAAACCCCTCAAAACCCTAAGCTCAAAACCCCCAAATCTGGAACCCGAAATGCCAAAAAATTTTAAACCCCAAACTTAAATCGATAAATTCGACCATCGATTTCAAATTCGATGGTCGAATTCCCAAATCGATGGTCGATTTTGAAATCGACAGTCGATTTTCTCAGGACTTCCCAGGTTCTGTTTTTGGCTGAAAATGACTTGAAAGCTCATAGAATTTCGATGGTCGATTTTGCATTTCGACAGTCGAATTTTTTTATACTGTTATCTTTAAAAATTTTCAAAATTTTTGGAATTCCAATCATGCCCTTGGGTCTAAATGGACCGTCTTTGATCCCTTTTTATTCCTATCACCTTTTCGGACTATGACTGCATTATTACAGCCGAAATTGGCGTAGAAAATTAAAGAATAGGCTAAGAAATCTTTTGGCCAATTTATTTCATATAACCTTTCAGGAAAATAATAAGTCCGGGTTTGGTCGGGCTCGCAAAATTGTCAGGATCTCCACAACAAAACGCAAATAAAAACTATAAAATATGGGCAAAATAATTGGTATATGTATAGGGCCATGATACCAGTATCAAGGCCAAAATTGTTTATGGACATAGAAGTGAGTAGTTGACCATAGACCGAAAAGCAGGTCATCAGATCAATAAGGAGTAACATACCTGGATTTGTCTAAGTCCCAAAATTGTTTGATAAACAAGCACAATTTAATGTATATCGGACCGCCAAAAATCTCGCCAAAAGTATTTATATAACCAGTAAATACAAAAAAAAAAAATTCAAGGATCATACTGGCAACACACAAGTTCTCAAAATTTAAACAAAGAGGCTTGGAAATTGGTCTTGGAGCTCAGCTTCACGCTCCCAAGTGGCTTCCTCCGGTGTATGGTTCCGCCATTGCACGAGGACCAAAGGAATGCTTTTAGTGCGTAGGATCTGCTCCTTGCGATCCAAAATGCGAATCGGGTCTTCGACCACCTTCAAACCATCCTGAAGCTCGATGGGTTGGTAATCAAGCACGTGAGTCGGGTCACGGATGTATCGACGCAGCATCGACACATGAAAGACGTTGTGCATGCTAGATAATTGCGGTGGTAACGCCACACGATATGCAACCTCTCCAGGCTTCGGCTAATATCTCGAAGGCCCAACGTCGAGGACTCGGTTCCCTCGTTTTGAACATAACGCCCTTGGTAGGCGAAATTCAAACAAAGACATTCTCGCCGACCTGAAAAATCAAGTATTAGTGCCAATTTCACATGGAATGTATACCAAGTGAAGAAATACCCATTGACATATCAAAAGCTACCTGAAAATCTACGTGTCTCCGTTTGAGATCGGCGTAGCTCTTCTGACGACTCTGAGCTACTCGTAGTCGTCACAGTATCAACCGAACGTCTCGCGCTCAACTATCTCAGGTCCAATAATGAGCTTCTCACCCACTTCTTCCCAATTCAACGGTGATCGACACCGCCGTCCATATAAAGCCTCGAACGGAGCCATACCAATGCTAGATTGAAAGCTATTATTGTAGGCGAACTCTATCAGAGGCAAGTGTTGGTCCCATGACCCGTGAAAATCCAACATACATGCTCTCAACATGTCCTCAATGATCCGTTCACGCGCTTCGATGCATGCCATCCGTCTGTGGGTGAAATCTTGAACTAAAGTCAAGACGAGAACCCATGCCCTCCGAAATCTCGCCAAAATGTGAAGTAAACAATGGGTCTCGATCGAGACAATACTAGCCGTATCCCATGCGGTCTAACAATCTCCTTCTGTATAACTCGCAAGTCTCTTGGTACGTATAATGGTATTATATGGCAAGAAATGAGCAGACTTGGTTAGCCGATCTACAATAACCCAAATGGCATTGTTCTTCCTCAGTGTCTTCGGCAACCCGAGTATGAAATCCATCGAAATGGCTTCCCATTTCCACTCAGGCACAGGTAAAGGCTGCAATAGACCTGCAGGATTCTGATGATCAACCTTAACCTGTTGACAAACCAAGCACCGCGATACGTACTCAGCGACGTCGCGTTTCAAACCTCGCCACCAGAAACTCTTCATCAAGTCCTGATACATCTTGGTGCTACCAGGATGTATGGCATACATGGATTTGTGAGCCTCTTCCAGAATGGTGTCCCGAAGCTCGGTACTCGACGGTACGCATACCCGGTCGTGAAATAGCAAGGTCCCATCTGCTCGAATGGAGAAATCCTTCTTACTGCCATTCTCGACATCTCGTCTGATTGCCATTAACTCATCATCGGTCATCTGAAGCTTCCGAATGTTCTCGAAGAGCGTAGGACGTAATACAAGCGTAGCCATCAATGCCCCCGAGCCTTTTACATCGAACCTTGAGCTGCCCAAAGCCATATCCTCCAAAAGCTTCCATCTCTGAATCCGGCTAACAAGATGTGACAACTGTGCTGAAGACCTCCTACTAAGTGCATCAGCAACGACATTTGCCTTTCCCGGATGGTATTGAATCGAGCAATCGTAGTCCTTCAAGAACTCCATCCATCGTCGCTGCCGCATATTCAAGTCCTTTTGAGTGAAGAGGTACTTGAGACTCTTGTGATCGGTGAATATATCAAAGATTTCACCGTAGAGGTAATGTCGCCAGATCTTCAAGGCGAATATAACTGCTGCTAGCTCTAAGTCATGCGTCGAATAGTTTCTTTCATGGTCCTTCAACCGCTGTAACCATACGCAATGACCCGCTCGTGTTGATTAAGCACACAGCCTAATCCGCCATAGGAAGCATCACTATATACTGCAAAACCTCCACTGCCGGAAGGTATAGCAAGCACTGGTGCTGTAGTCAAGCGACGCTTTAACTCCTGAAAGCTCTGCTCACACTGTTCTGTCCAGTCGAACTTAGCATTCTTTCTTGTGAGCTGTGTAAGTGGACCCGATATCTTCGAGAAACCCTCAACAAATCGTCCGTAGTACCCTGCCAAACCCACGAAACTTCGGACTTCAGAATCGCCGTGGTTGTTCCCATGTCACCCCAGAATCTATCTTTGTAGGATCCACTGAGATACGCGCTTCAAAGACTACGTGGCCCAAGAAACTGACCTGGCCAAGCCAAAACTCACACTTACTGAGTTTGGCATACAACTGATGGTCCCTGAGTGTGTGAAGAGCCATTTGCAGATGCTGCACATGCTCCTCTCTGGTTTACGAATAGATGAGGATATCATCTACGAAAACTACCACAGATTATCAAGATGTGGTTTGAACACCACCTGTTCATCGAGGTCCATGAAAGATCTGGTGCATTAAATCAATCCAAATGGCATTACTAGAAACTCATAGTGGCCATATAAGCGTCCAACGTAGTCTTGGATATATCTTCCGCCTTGATCTTGAGCTAGTGATAGCCTGACCTCAGATCAATCTTCGAAAAGAACCTTGCACCCTGTAATTGATCAAACAAGTCGTCTATCCGCGGAAGAGGATAACGATTCTTAATCGTCATCTTCTTAAGCTGCCTATAATCGATACACAGACGCATCGATCCATCCTTCTTTTTCACAAATAGAACCGGTGCACCCCAAGGAGAGACACTTTCGTCGTATAAAGCCTTTATCTAACTCAAGGCTGTTCTCGAGCTCTTTCAACTCGAGCGCCATCCGATATGGAGCTTTAGATAACGGTTACATGCAGCATCTTGCCTAGCTCAATCGCGAACTCAATCTCTCGGTCAGGTGGTAATCCAGGTAAGTCCTCTGGAAAGACATCAGGATAATCGCAGACCACCTTGATAAGAGCCAAGTCGTTCTTCTTCTCGGTAGAATCTTGCAAGTAGGCCAGATATCCACTGCAACCATTCTTCATCATACGCCGACTTTAATGGTCTGAAACCAAGCAACCTTGGATTTGACTCACGAATCGGAAGGATTTTCGCTTTGGCGGTAAGGTCACTATCTTAGAAGACAGCCACGCCGCGTGATAAGCTGCCAACCAATCCATTCCGAGAATGATGTCGAACCCTTCCATGCTCAACGTAATCATGTCGGTCAATGTCTCCTGCTCATCAATCATCACGATGACTGACTGACATGCTGTATCAGTGCACACCGAACTCCCCGTAGGAATCTTGACATCTCGAATGAAAGCAAGGGGTTCGGGAGTAATACCCAACTTCTCTGAGAAGGAAGGAGTAATAAACGAGTGTGTAGACCCAGGGTCTATAAGTACTCGTGCTTCAATTTTATCCACGTCGTCTCGACTACTCATCATAAGTGTACCTTTAGTTAAAAAGTTTGTTAATTATATATGCAATGATTCCTATGTGGTTTAACATAATTTACTTGAATTTAAAATTAAACAATAATAATTGAATCAATGCATAAATGACGTCTCAACTTTAATGATACCTTGAATGACGTCATTCGACGTTTGGGCATCCTGTGCAGTCACCGCATAAGCCCGACCTTGAACTGTAGAGGTCGTGGTTTACTTTCTCAATAGTAGGACAATCCTTGATCATGTGACCAACCTGTCCACACCTGAAGCATCCTCCAGTGTTCCGTCTGCAATCCTCTGTCTTATGTGGTTTCCCACATCTTGCACACACTGGGGTAGAAACAGGAGTAACAGCTGATCCTCTCGTCGAGCCCTGAGCCACAGAAGCTCCACTCGCAGTAGTGCTCCCGGCTCTGAAAGGTCGTCCTGGTGACATACTCTAAGGTCTCTGATAGGAAGACGTCACTGGTCCTGAAGCAATAGCCGGTCTAGAATATGATGGCTGACTAGGGTAGGGAGGAGGTTTAGAGAACCTCGGCTTTTTGTTCACCTGCTCTGAAGCACTCTGCTGTCCCTGACCAAACCTATTTTTATTACCCTGCTCTTGCCTCAAGTACTGCTTTTGAATATCTTCCTCTGCAATGAGGGCCTTGGACATCACGCCAGCATACGTCTCCATTTCCCACATCGACACCTTCTCCTGAATGTTCTACTCAAACCTCTGAAATTTACGAGCTCTCATCATTTCGTGGCCACATGTAGGTGCAAATCGAAAGTCTATCAAATTCTGCCATACTACAAGACCGACATCTCATTCTTAAATTGGACCTCCCACTGATTACGTACGATCTTCGGGAAGTACTGATCGTTGAACGTCTCCACGAACTCTGCCCAAGTCCATGGAGTATTGGGGTAGTCCTGCTCTCTCATCCTGGAAACAGACTTCCACCACGGGCTGGCCTCGCCCAAAAGTTTGAAAGATGCCCAGCGTACTTTCTCGACATCGGTACACTGCAACACTTCAAATATTTTCTATATCTCATCCAGCCATGCCTCGGCCTCCATAGGATCCGTCTGCCCTGAGAATGTAGGAGGTCTCATCCTCCTAAACTCTGCGAATCCTCCTGGCTGATGTCTGGCTGCCAGCATCTCGGTCTGTCGGTCAATGGCTGCAGTCTGCTGGGCCATGTTAGTAGCTAAGGCTGCCAACACCTCGTCCACATTCCCTCTGTCTTGCCTAGCAGCTCCCAAAGGCTCTGCATTAGGGCCAGAAGCAACTCGCCCTCTGCCATATGAGGTGCCTACGCCCTCATCTATCTCCTCCATATGCACGAGGTCCCTCTATACCTCGGCCTCTCGCCTAAACTAGGCATGCCGATCTGTCATTGTTAAACAAACAATAACAATTGATCAAGAATAAATTGTTAGAAATAATCTAACCCCTAGTCCTAAGACTACGAACCTAGAGCCTAGCTCGATACCAATCATATGACGACCGACTTTTCCAATCCCTAAGGTATAGGAAAGGGTTCATCAACTTATTGATTTCTCAATAAGTCCGTAACAAATGTAAACTAAGGTCTAAAAGCGAGGCAACATTGTTAATCCAAAAACAAAAGCTTTATATAACAAAAATTAGATACATCACTGAGAGGAACCAAAAGGAACCACCGGTGATGGCCAATCCGATCACCTAAGATAGAGGTTCACAATAATGGTTCCTCGAGTGATATCAAAAGATCAAAAATAATAGCCTAAGGCTCAACAATCCAAAAATAATATCCAGACAAAATACTAAAAAATACAGAATCTAAGATCACGGGAAGAACTCCTCAGCTGGTATGTCCAAATCCTCATCGGGAATATAATCGGAGTCCTCCGGATCCTCTGACCCAAGGTCAGTCTCAGCACCTGTGACGTATAGTCGAGGGTGAGCTAACATCCAAGCTCAATAGAGGAAGACAAATCTATTTGCATTTCTTATAAGTAAAGGTTTTCAAAAGACGGAATCGGATCAAATATGGTTTTTCAATGATGCTTTTCAATTTAAATTTCCAGTTCTAATCCTGAGTCAAAACTGAAATATACTCTAAAGTGTTCAAAATGTTCTGATTTAGCATGCTTCTTGTCTTAAATTTATAACTTAATTTTATCTCCCAAATTTCCTATAGCATGAGAGCAGACTACGTGACCGATGGGAAGACCCTCGACCATAAATGGTCATGAACCCATTTGAAAATGCAACAAGCCCCTACACTATGAGGGAAACTTGGCCAAAGTTTTACCGTAAACACGGTTGGTAGAATCTAGGGCATCGTGCTTATCAAAATCAAATGCAAATGCTAACACATATCCAAGCTTATTATTCATATCATATCGATTTTTCAAAGTTCGATTCAAGTTCGATTCAAAATTTAACCGAGGTTACGATTCAAAATTTAGCTGAGGTTCTGATTTCCAAGGATTCTTATTTATGACAAGGTTTACAAATTTTCGGATTGTATCATATGTTCAAAGTTTTAATTACACTGTGTGTAACGAAATTTTCATATTTTATGCTTCTAAAAGTAAATGATTTATAACAGTTTATGCTTATAAATTCATGCAAATAATAATTAGGATTCCCCTACCTTAATCAAGAAGATTCAAAGGCAAGAACAAACAGTCCTCTCCAAGGACTCCCAATTGTCAAAACCTACATATATTAACACTCTCAGTGTTAATATAGAACCCAAAAATCAATTGCAAAGGCTTACAAATAAAAATCCAACCAAACTCTTAAAAGTTAAAAGTTGGACTGAATTCGACCATCGATTTCAAATTCGATGGTCGAATTTCAGGACCCTGTTTAAAGCTTAAATTCTGATTTCGACAGTCGATTTCCAATTCGACAGTCGATTTCCAATTCGACGATCGATTTTGAATTGACGATGATTTCAATTCGACGATCGATTTTGAATTGACGATGATTTTTCGAGCTCTGTGGTCATCAATTCAACATGCGGATTCTTTTTCTTTAATTTCTACGACCACTCAATCCTTTCTATTGAATCCATATCTTAATTTCCTAACAAAACCCAACAAATTTACATAAGGAGGTTTCAAGGCATACCTCTTGTAGCTTAATTCGTTGATTCCGTTGCACTGATTCACGCACCGGAACAAATTTCCAAGCTCAAAGGTTTAAAACTTCAATCGGCTCATTATTCCTAAGGTGGTGGTCACTGCCTCAACCATGACAAATTTAAAGAGAACTTCTCCCTTTCCTCATCTCTTTTCTTTTTCAGTAGTTCAAACAGATCCAAATACTAGCTCAAGGCTTATTAATGGTTGAGATGGGAAGAGTTCTCAAACTCTCTAGATCTAAAGATTAGAGATGCAAGGCTTAGTGGCTTAATTTCCAACGAGAGAGAAGTTAACTTCTCTTGCACTCTCTCTTATAACCAAAGTTATGTGAATAAAATATCTAGATTTTTATTATTTACAACTTATCTACTTAAGTTGAACATTATCCGGTGTTAAACACAAACACCAATGCTATTGTGTGAGTCATAGATTACATGACTTGCACACCTCTCAAAACGAAATCCTTATGCCAAAAGTCTTATCATAGACTTAGATTACCAAAAAAAATCTAAAATAGTCCACAATATTTTTCGGACACGCTTATCGAGGTAAACGAAAATAGGTCAAAAATATCAGGGATATTACAGCTTCAGCTTTTTTCTTTCCCTTTGCCGCTTGTAAACTAGCTCTGATATTTTCTTTTACTTCTCTGGGTACACTGGGACACCCTCTTGTCTCTCCCTTTATGTGAGCAGATGCTCCTTTAACCGTGTGATACCTTCTCCCAGCAGTTTTTTTTCACAAAGCTTACATTGTATCTGGAGTCTATTACCATCTATTGCTGTACCGTATTGTCACGCTGGATCTGTCGATCGTACCATATTTATTTATTTCAGAAACGATTGCATTAAAGTAAACATCTAATTTACACTTGAAAATAAAATTTATTTTTTAATTATTGCTATTTTAAAAATATTAGATTATATTTTATTAAATTTATTTGATATTATTCTAATTTTTATAAAATTTAGATTACAATTGAAAATTTATTTTATATTATTCTAATTTTTAAAAGATTAGATTATATTTTACCAAATTTATTTGATATTATTATAATTTATGAATATTTATTTAATATTATTATAATTTATGAATATTTATTTAATATTATTATAATTTTTGAATATTTATTTGATATTATTATAATTTATGAATATTTATTTGATATTATTATAATTTATGAATGTTTATTTGATATTATTTTAATTTATGAATATTTATTTGATATTATTATAATTTATGAATGTTTATTTGATATTATTATAATTTATGAATATTTATTTGATATTATTATAATTTATGAATATTTATTTGATATTATTTTAATTTATGAATATTTATTTGATATTATTATAATTTTTGAATATTTATTTGATATTATTATAATTTTTTAAAATTTATTCCATATTATTCTAATATTTTATGGGACATATCCCATAATATTAATTATTTTAATTATATGTGACGGTCACATATAATCAATATGGGTCACATATAATTAAATTTATTATTAAAATTAATATGGGTCACATATAATTTAATATATGACCCATAAATTTAATTATATGTGACCCATATTAATTTTAAGTTTAAATTATATGTGACCCATATTGACCCCATTATTTTATTAATTATATGTGACCCATAATTATAATTATTTATATTATTTTTGACCCATAATTTTAATTAATTTAAATAATTTTAAATTTTAAAATTATTTTTCCCCTCTTCTTATAATTTATTTAAATAATTTAAATATTTTAATTATTTTTGACCCATATTTATGGATAGATTTACCATTAAATATGGTAGATCTACCAAATTTATGGTTGCATCTACCCTTATATAAGGTAGATCTACCATATTTAATGGTAGATCTACCCATAAATTTAAATAATTTAAATAATTATAATAATTAAAATTATGGGTAAATGATAAAATTTAAAGGTAGATCTACACTTATATAAGGTAGATCTACCTTTAAATAAGGTAGATCTACCTTTATATAAGGTAGATCTACCATATTTAATGATAGATCTTCCCATAAATTTAAATAATTTAAATAATTATAATAATTATAATTATGGGTAAATGATAAAATTTAAAGGTAAATCTACCCTTAAATAAGGTAGATCTACCCTTATATAAGGTAGATCTACCCATAAATTTAAATAATTTAAATAATTATAATAATTAAAATTATGGGTATATGATAAAATTTAAAGGTAGATCTACCCTTAAATAAGGTAGATCTACCTTATTTTAGTATTTAAAATAAAATAAAATGATGGTAAAATGATAAACACGTACCTTTCATGTTGATCCTATGATTTTTTGTGCGATTTGGCGGCGATTTAGGGTGCAAATAACCAAAAAATAAGAGAGGAAGAAGAAGGAAGAAGAGAGGAAGAAGAAGGAAGAAGGAAAATGGTGAAAAAAGGGAAAACCCGACCCTTTAGTCGGGTCAAAGGGTGGGGCCCACTGAATCGCCAAATTATCGTTCGTATCGGACGATAATTTCAGTCCTTTTTATTATTTATTTTTTCTCCAAATTATTGGACGATAATTTGAAATTATCGTCCGATAATTTGATATTATCGTCCGATACGGACAATACGGGCGATATTTTGCCTGTATCGGACGAGAATTTAACTATTTTATATAGGGTACGATACATACCCTATGTATCGTACCGCTGACCTCCAAAACCGATACGTATCGGTATCGGACGATATTTTGACCCATGACCCCATTTCCAATTTTACATTTTCATTCAATTCTCCTATTCTCCCTTTGTTCTAAATTTTCAGAAGTACAAGGGTAAAAGACTAAGAATCTTATGAATGTTGGTTTCAAGGTATTTTGTTTGGGTTAAAAGAAACATAAGTCTCTATTCATCTCGACTTCAAATATGGGTTCAAGAGATAAAATGCATGGGTTTTTGGCTTTTATGTCTCAAACTACCGAAAAGATGGCCTTCTATCATCTTCAAGTTCACTAGTAATGATGACATATTGTTTTGATATCTATAGTAGGTAGTTCTGGAATCAAACAAACACAATTGCAGTCATGGTTTCAAGAAAGAAAATGAGATTTCAACACAATGCTTGAAGTTCAAAGAAAATTTGGAAATTAAGCACTTTTTAAACTCTCACAAAGATCCGATGTATGGCTCAAAAGCTCATTAGTTCTTTAAATTCTGAAACTAAATTCTAAAATCCAAAGTTCAAGGTAACTCATATTTTCAAAAATTCGAGATTTGATACAAATGTGCAATTGATTGAGCATGAATATCAACTAAATCCAATCATTAACTAAGAATGTTCTTTTAAGATATTTGTAAATTGTAATTGAAATCAAACTCTTCTGAGATATTTACTCACATGTATTGAATTAACTAAAGTTTAAACACACAAATTCAAGCATTCGACATATTAAAAACACGCAAACAAGCAAAACAAGAAGAAAATATCAATAAAAAAGTGTCGAGCAGGAAACAGAGCAGAAAGAATGACTGTACCCCAAACTTAAAGGAAGCAATGTCCTCATTGTAGAAGCAAAGGGAAGTAGAAAACAGTACCTGTGAGTGTCAAGATAGATGTGCACATGAAAACCACATTCTTCTCACTCACTATGTGGTTCTCCATGAGGTATATCAGCTTGAGCTTCAGTTGGAGGTCTTTGGACAGATCCGGGCATAGACGAAGATGATGCCGGTGGGTTTCTCTGAATTACTGATGTAGGTGTTGTGCTGCTACGTATAACACTCCTTGGAGTGTAGACAACCATTGTAATTGCAACATCTATTTCTTCTAGTTCTTCCTCCTCACTCTCAGTCATAGTATCTTTCACCGTATCTTTTCCTCTCATTTTAAGCTCTTTCTCCAAATTATGACACCTCATCTCAAGGGCCTCTTTATCTTTTTGCAGTTTAACATAGCGGTTCTCAACGACTCGACTCTCCTCTTGGTCATGCTTCAAAGCATTGTTGTCACTCATCAATTTAGAGATGACAGAGGATTTGAATTGGATTTCTGTGCGAAGTTTCTCATTTTCGTCTCTGAGCCTTGACACTGCATGTATGCCGCCATCATGAACGACAATTAATTCTTTCTTTTGTCGGGCTATTCTGATTTTAACTCCTCATTCTCATATTCCAATCACCTAGTGGTGCCTTCTCTCAGAGTGAGTTGGTGAGCTTGTTCATCCATTGTAGAAGTCATCTGCTCCTGAGCTTGAATGTATGCCCACTCTTTTTGGCTAGGAGTCCTTTGAAGCAATTGGACTTCATGCATCAGTCGAGCATTCTCTTCCTGAAACTTGGCATTTTGTTACTCCAGGCTCCCTTTTTCTTCCTCCAACATCCTATTTTTAACAACCATTGTAATGGCTTGTTGTTTGATGTTGGATATTGCTGTTTGGAGTTGCTGGTGGAGGTCATTCTTGGCCTTCAGGTACATAGCAATACCTACTTCACGCATAACTTGCTCCCGAATTCTCGCCTGATAGAAGTCTCTCTTGCCGTGAGGAACCCTCGGATCCGGGAATGATAGCCCGAGATGATGAGGCAATTCGACTGGTCGGGCATTGGTGGTATGGTTGTGGGGTGAATGCTAGAATTGACAACCTCATTGTGGACAGTTGTGTCCACTCATTGGGAAATGATATAAGCTTTTAGTACATTCAACTCATCTATCAGTCCCATTAACAATGCGGGAATTGATGACAGCCGTTGGGCATTCTCCTTCTGCCAGACTTCAATCTCTAAAAATCTTTGTTCCCAGTCTGGAGCAAGTCTGGACGCAGTAGAGATGGGAGCAGCAGTGGTACTAATGCCAGGTGGTGAGACATCATGTAATAAGGTCGTGAACTGCCCAATGGGGGTGTCACTAATGCCAATGAATGTCATGGTGCTGACCATCGGAATGCCTGTGAAAGTAATAGGGACTTGAGTCTGCTCGATAGATTGTACAATTGAGGGGGAAGGAGAAGACTTAGTGTAAATAGGAGTGCTTGGCATTACAACACTCACAGGTGATGTGTGGGTGGTGATCTGTGGGGCTGTCTCCTCTGCTATAGTAGTGACAATGGGTGGTGCAGCAGGAAATCTCAGACTAGCAGGACCTGCCTCGCTCATAAGTGGCAAAGCGCCCATCGTGTCTGAAACAGGGAAGGCAGGCCCTGAAGGTGACTCCAAAGAAGGGTCATAGACTGAGAGTGCTGCTCGGAACGGTGACGATTACATGGATGAGCCTGGTGAAATAATAACTGGACTCGTTGGGGAGGTGAAACCAGTAACTTCCTGGAGTGGAGTAGAAGTACTCACACCCTCACTCATCACTGTCTCAAGAGGAGCAGTGAGAGAATTGGTAGCCAAGATAGGAGGCCTGTCTTGAACTACGCCTGGTCAACTGCAGTGTCACTAGAACTAATACCAGTGGTCGGTGTTCTAGCAGCCTCAGTAGTAGAGGGTACAGAGGTACCGCTCTTCCAACTCTTCTTCTTGAAGTAGTCGTTTGGTTTTTTCTTTTTGTTCTCCTCCCCAAGATTTCGTTTATAATAGTTTGTACCTAGATGGTCCAACTTTTCAGGGGCCTTCTTTCCTTCGAATTGATAATTACTTTCAGTGAGAAGGAGAGTGATTAGACCTCCAAAAGGGAGATCAAGCTTGACCTTTTCATATTTTGCTTGGGTCAGCTTCTCTCTGACGGCGTCCTTCACCTCAAGGAGGTAACCCGGCATGTCCAACTAATAGCCCTTAAATATGGAGTAAAGGGCCTTTACGAAATCAAGTCTCTGCTCCGTCTTGTGACTTGTTGGGTGGATTGTCTTATAGATCAAGACATCCATAAGGTGGAGGGTCAAATCTTTGGCCTCCAACTTCTTCCTCATGAATTTGGATTTATCAACTTGAGGTCAACCCAAAAGTTTGGTGGTCATTTGGACAAAATCGGGCAGGGATGGTGGTGGTGGTAAGAGGTCTGTTTCCTCAGGCCTCTTGAGAGGAATGTCTGTCACCTGTGGAATCAGTTCCCGTGTGATGTTAATGGTTTGACCATGAATGACAATAAATAGCGTAGGTGACTGACTGTTGGCCTCATTTCGCATCCTTTTATAAATAGTTTCACCAGTCTTGGATATACCGGGACTGGTTCTAGTTCTAAAAAATAGTCAAGCTGGGCATCCATGAAGTACGTGATGGCCGGCTTGGTTATTTCCAAGGTAAAAGGAGCTGGGGACCTACATCTCAACCCCAATGAGATGTTGTTTCATTTTGGGCGGGGGTTGATCAAGCACTCTCTGTGCTTGAGAAGTAGGGAAAGGTCGGATTCTTAGGCATGGCAACCTTTTTCCCTTTTGCTGTTGCTTTGCCTTTGGAAGCAGCAGAGACAGATTTAGTGCTCTGTGGAGCACCAATCTCCATACGTCCCTGAGGTAAATCCTTGATTTCCTCATAGGATTTAGACTTCTTTTTAAGTGGGGTTGCTGCCTTAAGTTTAGGCTGGGTAGTGCTTGCAGCAGCCCGTGTGTTGTGCATACGTGGGGGAGTGATCTTAGGGCTATCACTCTCAGATCCTTCCCTCGTCCTCTTGGCGGGTTCAGTTTTATCAGCCTTTGTTCTCGCCATGGAATTACACCCAATCACATAAAAATCCTGAAGAAAAAAAAAATCAATAGAATATGTTCAATTTAAACAATCAATTTTATGCATGCCAAACAGAATAAGCAACGTGCAATCACACATTATAACGTAAATTCTGTACCTTGCACAACAAATCCCATTACAGAACCAGGGTCCGTCCTCCACTCTTCATCTCCTCTAGTTAATAGACACTACTGATCTCACCTTCCAGTAGGTTTTAAAAATGGGTATGGTTTTCCAAAAAGCCAAATTAAGTATAAAGTGAATTGAGTTTTAAAAGTATTACCTTAGCGGTGCTTTTTAGAACAACCCTAGTTTCCTTGCTTGCAAGAAATCCCTCAGTTAGGGTTAATTGATTACAAAGCCGTTACGGGAATAGATTGATGGCCTTTGAAGGAAGGTGAGGCAGTTGGAACGACATGGAGTAGGTGTTTTAGAATATGGAGGGAAAAGAAACGAGGAATCAGGTCCGCGTTGGGAGCGCTCAAGAGATGGAGTAATGAGGATCGTGGTTGGGCAGATATTTATAAAGTCAATTCTCGATTGATGATATACCGAAGGCAGTCACCACAATTGATCGTAACCTCTTTTTAAATCAGTGTGACCTGCAATCGTGATTCACGATTGCACAAGCATTACTCTGTTAATATATAATGAAATCGCAATCACTATCGATCGTGACCGCTTAACATAACCTGTGGAACCATGATTCCACCAGCCTTCCTCTCTGTCTCGTCCTTTTTAATGCAATTTCAAGTCGATTGTGACTGTTAATATATAATGAAATTGCAAATCACTATTGATCCTGACTGCTTAACATAACCTGTGGAACCATGATTCCACCAGCCTTCCTCTCTGTTTGGTCCTTTTTAATGCAATTTTAAGTCACGATTGATCGTGATTTCTTGTTCTTTATGTGCTCCTCTGCTATCATGATCACGATTGCAGAGGCTGTCCTTTCTGTTCAGAATGACATAATTGCAGTCACGATCGATCGTGATTGCTCTTTTAAGCAAAAAGATGTGCAATCGTGAATCACAATTGCATCAGTCATTCTCTCGGGATGGTGCACTTTCAATGTGGGTCCTAGTCACGATCAATCGTGACTTACTGTTCATGTATTTCTTTTGGGATCGTCATTCACGATTCCAGAGGCTTTTTCCTCCGTTCAGCTCCATACCCAATTTGTGATCAATCGTAGCTTTCTTGATGTCCAATCACAGATTACAATTCATCATAACACTTGATTTTGATTATTATATTTTTGTATTTTATATCAAAACTTTTTTTTTCTCAATTTTTTTTGAAAGAACTTAAGTAAGCCAACACCGACAAATACTAATACAAAGTTTTGCTACAGGTGAGTCGGTAGCGCAACGGTGCCCATGAGTATATCAGACATACTCAGGGTCTTCCAGTGATATAGTGTTTACTGTCCCTTCCTCTTTTGGGGAAATAACCAATTTCAGTCTCTGCCCATTAACTTTGAAAATCCGATTGCCCTTGGGGTCCTGAATTGTAACAATCCCATCTGGAAAACTTCAAGGTCATTGCAAGGTCCGTCCCATCGACTTCGAAGCTTACCAGGAAATAAGCAGAGTCTGGAGTTGAAAAGCCACACTTTTTAACCAGGCTCGAAAGAGTTTTTCAAAATATGCTTATCATGAAAAACTTTCGACTTTGCCTTATAGATTTTGGCATTTTGATACGTGTCATTTCATAGTTCCTCCATCTCATTGCATTCAAGCTTCTGGTGTTCACCAGATTTGGACATCTCAAAGTTCAAGGCTTTGATTGCCCAAAGTGCTTGATGCTCGAGTTCCACTAGTAAATGGCAAGCCTTACCGTATACCAATCGGTAGGGAGACATGCCAATTGAGGTTTGAAAGGTTGTCCTGTGCGCCCACAGGGCATCATTTAATCTTTGGGACCAGTCCATTCTATCGGGGCGAACTGCTAGTTCAAATTTTTTTTTTATTTCCCTATTCGACACCTCGACTTGTCCATTTGTTTGTGGATGACAAGGGGTTGCTATTTTATTAGTAACAAAGTACTATTTGAGCAAACTCTCAAAATACCTATTACAGAAATGACTTCCCCTGTCATTGATAATAGCTCGAGGTGTTCCGAATTGAGAAAATATATTCTCCCTAATAAAAGACAAAACCACCTTATGATCATTGGTTCTCGTAGCTACAACTTTGACCCATTTAGAAATATAATCAATAGCTATGAGAATATAAACAAATCCGAAGGAAGGTGGAAAAGGTCCCATGAAGTCGATGCCCCAAATATCGAAAGGTTTGATGACCAGTATGGGTTGTAATGACATCATGTTTCTGCGAGTAATTGTGAGCATCTTTAAACGTGGATGACCAGTAAATCCAGATTGTAAAACTTTGGTAGCAGCTTTCTTTCCTCCGAAGTGTCCTCCACAAGCATATGTGAAGAATACTTTGGATTTCATCTCTGAGTACACATTTTCTTATGATTTGATCCGGACAGATCTTAAAGAGATCCGGATCCTCCCATATATAGTATTTGATTTTAGAAAAGAATAACTCTCTATTTTGTTTGGACCAGTTTGGAGGAATCCTACTGGTTCCTAGATAGTTAACAATATTTACGTACCAGGGTTGTATGGTTTGTATGGCAAGAAGTTGCTCATCTGGAAAAGAGTCACAAAGGTTAGAAAAGAATAACTCTCTATTTTGTTTGGACCAGTTTGGAGGAATCCTACTGGTTCCTAGATAGTTAACAATATTTACGTACCAGGGTTGTATGGTTTGTATGGCAAGAAGTTGCTCATCTGGAAAAGAGTCACAAAGGGACTCTTTGTTGACAATCTCTGGAAATTCAATACGGGAGAGGTGGTCAGCTACCACATTCTCAACACCTTTCTTATCTTTTTTTTCGAAGTTAAATTTGTATAACAAAAGGATCCAACGAATTAGACGTGATTTGACATCCTTTTTAGACAAAAAATATTTCATGGCAGAGTGGTCTGTAAATATTATGATTTGTCGAAGGCAAAAATGATAGCGAGAAACTCTTTTTCAGTTGTTGTATAATCTAATTGGTCTTCAATTAAAATTCGACTCGCATAATAAATTACGTAAGGAAAACCTGGTTGGTTGGTTGCACATTGGGTTGCTGAATATTATTCGGTTGAGAGAACCTGGGCTGAACAACAGGTGGTGCTTATTGTTGATGGTTCTGGGCATCATTGAGCCATAACTGAATCCGGGGTGAGTCCTCCATTGCGGGTTGTAAGTATTTTCATTTTCATCCCGTTGAAAATCATAAACTTGCTCTTTTTCAATCATTTTAGGATACAATGGGGCTGCTGGGCAGTCAATTATTATGTGGGTCAAACTTTGACAGATAGCACAAGCTACCACTAATTTATCTACTGGTTCAGGTTTGATACCATCATAGGTGCCATTTTTTATTCTAAGGCTTCAACTTTGACATTGAGATCTTTTTCTACTTTCGCCCTTGTCAGAGCCTATTTTTGCAATGAATTGTCAGCGAGTCTTTCAAACAATTCCCACGACTGATGTCCATTACAAACCATAAAGGCTCTTCCACTTACTGCAGCAACAATTTGTTGATCCCCCTCATTTAACTCTTGGTAAAAACTCTGCGTTGTTGACCAGTTGGGTACTTCATGATGAGGACATTTACGCAATAGGTCTTGCATTATTTCCCAACTTTCATGAAATTGTTCTCCCAGCAATTGTCGGAAGGTTTGAATTGTTTGTCAGATCTGGTTTGTTTTACCAATTGGGAAGTACTTGGCTAGAAATCTAGCTTGAAGTCCATCCCATGTGGTAAAGGTACTAGTGGGCAAGGAGGCAAGCCATGCATTAGCCCGATCCTTCAAGGAAAAGGGAACAACTGCAGCTTAATAGCCTCATCATTTAGTGTTGTCATTTTAAAAGTAGTGCACAGTTCTATAAAATCTCTAAAGTGCTAATAAGCGTCTTCGCGATCAAGCCCATGAAAATTTGGAAGTTGTAACATGGTATGCTTGATCTTGAAGCATAATGTGATACAAGAAGGTACGGTCAGGGCAACTAGGGTGAAGTGTTCCTGAATTGGTCGGTCTTCAGTCATCATAAAATCGGAATCGGATCCTTCACTTGAAGTGGGTGATGAATATAAATACCAATTAAAGGGAAATTCGTGGGAGTTTTATGCCAAATTCACCGATATGATTTTAGAATTACGGTTGGCAGATAGATTCCGCAAAAGAGTTTGTTCAATTTCAGGATCTAAATTGAAGAATTGTAATGATTTGGAATGAGTATGATGCATAAACTAAGAATAAACTACCTAACTTTGTCCTAAACTAAATGAATAAATGGTAAGAGTTAAGAAAACAAATCTGGGCCTCGAGCTATCCTCGAGAAGAAGATTTCCAAAGCTATCGATCCACAATTCCACATTCAAACCTTGAGAAAACAAGAGAACTTAGAAAAGAAAAATAAGTAATCCAAATTTTAAGACAAATATTCAAATTCTAATTCAAAAAATAGAATTCCCCGGCAGCGGCACTAAAAACTTGATAGCTATTTTACTATACCAAAATTATCACTTTTGCAAGTGTACAAGGGAATTGTAGCACATGTAAGGGTATTGATCCTCGGGGAAATCTTTTGAAAAGAATACGTTTATAAGTCTTTGGAAAACAAGTTGGGTTTGGTTTTTAAAACTAAATTGCTGAAAGTAAACTGATTTAATTGTAACTACTGCTGAAAAAGTAGAGTTGTAAAAGACTGATAAGAAAAATAAATTTAGGTTCCCTGATCGTAGATTCGTAATCCTAATTAATTATCTCTTATTCCTTTGAGTTCTGTAATTATTTTAAGGCGGCAATATAAGAATAAGATAACATTAGTTTAAGGTAACAACGATAACATAAACTTCTCTAGCAATAATCCTGTTAATGAAACTAAGGCAACAACGACAACATAGTCGGGTGATGAAAGTCTAGTAATTCTAAACCTAAGGAGATAACAACAACATAGATTTTAGAATTATAGAAATCTTGGAATCCTTTTAAAACTCATATTCATTAACCAATTACAATTTGAATTCAAAAGAATAAGAAACAACTAGCTATTCATACGCATCTTTGATATAACGGGTTCTCAAACTTTAGAAGACTTAGCCACACATCTCCAGAATGGCTTCCATTAATTAAAAAGAATTTACAGTTCTACTGTCTACGGATCTGTATATCTCCCGAATTGATAGCAGAACCTCTTATTTATAGGCTCATAACAGTTCTAATACATGCTAAATTAAAATCCTAAAAATCCTATTACAAATCCTAATAAAATTTGAACTTTACTTAGACTAGAACTTTCTAAAGATATATGTATTCCTTAAATATTCTTGAATCTGACATCGTCTTATGCAATCGTGACTTTAGTCTTGACTAGGCCGAGGCATCGATCCCTGCAATAGCAATCTACGATTGCATAAAACAGGATGGAATCGTGATTCGTCTCATGCATTTCTACATTTTCACGATCAAGCGTGACTACCATTCTGTGAAATCGTGATTCTTCTTGAGACTTCTTAGCCAACTCACGATCAATCATGACTTCCTCCCTCTGAAATCGCAGTTCACGATTGTGGAGGTTTTCTTCTCTGGGGTTCTTATCTTCTATCTCTCTTGCAATTGTCCAGGGTCAGAATCGATCGTGACCTTGCTTTTCTTTGATATTCAGCCTTATGATTCATCTTGAGTTCTGAGTTTTTTTCAAATGCTCATGCGATTGTGTGATGTTTTACAAGAGTTGTTATGGGTGCTATTTGCACATATTTCTCAGCATGTGCCTTTTACCTGTTAAAACTTAAGAATCACTCAAGACATTTCATTAGTACCTTAATTTGGACCAACAAGGCTTTGTATAGGGTATCAAAACATATATTTTCTGTGAATGGTCATAAGGCTATAATTATTATTATCGTCATTATTATTTTGATGACTAAGCCCGAGATTGTGTGGGTCCTTTACCTGTTAAGACTTAAAAATCACTGAAGACATTTCATTAGTACCTTAATTTGGACTAACAAGACTTTATATAGGGTATCAAAACATGTATTTTCTGTAAATGATTATAAGGCTATTTTTATTATTATTATCATTATTATTATTTTGATGACTAAGCCTGAGGTTGTGTGGGTCCTTTTCCTGTTAAAACTTAAGAATCACTTAAGACATTTTATTAGTACCTTAATTTGGACTAACAAGGCTTGCATAGGGTATCAAAACATGTATTTTCTGTGAATGATTATAAGGCTATTATTATTATTATTATCATTATTTTGATGACTAAGCCTGAGGTTGTGTGGGTCCTCACCGTCCATTAAAACTTTAAAAGGGGAACTATACACAAGCATATAAGTGGCTGCCAATTCAATAAAGAAAATTGTGTTTGATATTATCATTGCTCACCTTGATATCAATTTAGTACGATGGTACCTTCTACAACGTTTACAAATTCGAAACTCACTCGAATTTGATATATGCCCAAGTCTAAGTTGACTTGAAATCCACAAATCACTTCATGGTTGCTATGATAGATTTCGCCTGAAGGTAGATGGGCAAATTTGCTGCTGCAAGGAAAATTGCCTTGATGTTTGTTTACTAGGCAGATATTTATAACTGAGGAAGAGACTGCTGAGTTAAAAACCTGAAGTACTAGGTGCGTCTCCATACTACATTCAAAGTGATCGCTCTTAAGGTGTTTTTGTGGAGAGAACCCTCATTGTTGGACATCTTTAAGGGACAAAGTAGGTGAAGTTCTTATGAATATCTAGATCTATCAAGAAAGAGGCAAGAGAGAATAAAAACCAAGAGAAAGAGAGCTCATGGGTTTAGGAAAAACGTGTGCGGCTTACGCTTCCTTGTAACTATTTATATATTAAATTCAGTGCAACTAAGAGAAAATTATAAATTTACTCAATTAGAAATATCCCTTCGCTTCAATCGAGGCGCAACTTGTTGATCGCACAACACGCCACTTTTTTCCACTTCACCCACCATTTATTAATCATGTTTGAGATGTCGTCCTCAAACCCAGTGTCAAGTTGTAGAGCTTAAATACCGAACTCCGTTCTATTGTTGCACTATATGGTTTTCTATTTTGACCAAGTCATCCTCTAACCTCTTATGTTTGTTATACTTGCACATCATATAGTTTATCTTGCTAATATTTAAGCCGCTTAATTCTAAGGCCTTTCTTCCAAGTTCCAAATTATCAGTTTATGCTTAACCATTGCAAACAAATAAGGACTCAAAGCAAACACTTGATGCATCCCAATAGTGTTTGCTGCATCCCAACTCTAAAATCAAACTCAGTGTCTCTCTATACATAATTCTTACATTAGCTATAACTCCTTCATGCATGGCTTAAATAATTTCAACATTCATAATGTCTATCCTCCATAGCGTCCGCCAAAAAGCTCTGTCTCAGCGTCGTATCACTGACCTCCAAATCGATAAACTCTATATATGAACTTTTTTTTTTCTCTCTCTAAACCTTTTCCCTTTAACTTTTCTCAATAAGAAAATGAGTTTAGTTATCGATTTTCCTAGCATAAATTCAAAGTGATTCTTAGAAATATTTGATTCTTGTCTTAGATGTTGCTCCACAACGCTCTCCCACTGGTTCATAGAATGGCTCCTCAGTATTATACCTCAATATTTTGCACAATTTTGATATCGCCTTTATTCTTGTTAAAATAGACAGCAATGTTCTCTCCTTGGGCATTTTTCTTATCCGCAATATCTTGTTAAACAAGCGGGTCAACCAACCCCCCTTCCTATCTCACAATCCATACTGAATCTCTCTCACTCTCTCCTATATATATTGTAGAAATTATAGCAATAAAAAGTACACAACAAGCAAAACGTAAATACAAGATTTGCATGGTTCGTCAATTTGCCTACGTCCACGGGTGATGCTGAGTCTTTTCACTAATATGTGAAAACTAGGGGGTACAAATCTCTCAGATCTCACCTCACTCAATACAAAAATCGAGCTTCCTTCAATATAACTCTAATTTATAATTAGAGTTTATATCTAATACAAAGTATAACCGTCCAATATAGAATATGATGAAAATACCCTCAGTAACCCTAGAAAAACTCTGTTGGGTGTACAGTCCAACCTGTTGATCAGTACCGTCAACAGAATTCAAGGCACAATCTCAACATATGTATATATATATATATATATATATATATATATATATATATATATATATATATATATATATATATAGAGGGCTAGGGATTGGGTGTAGAGATATCTCTATGCATATGGGCGTGATACCTAGCGGCCTTTTTGTGGAGTGATGGGTGGCATGGGGCCCACTTTACTAACTAGGGTTGCACTTTTAAAATATTTTAAAAATTAAATACCCTTCCAGCCTTCATTTTTGACTTTTTGAAAGTCTCTATCTTTTCTCTTTCTTCTCTCCATTTTTCCAAGAAAGTGTCAGACTTATTTTTTCAAGTATATTGTACTAAAAAATGTGGCTACCGGTAGTGAAGCGTCGACACCCTGAAAACGAGGCGCCGACACCTCGATAGCTCCACGCTAGCACCCCAGTGCCAGCGCCGAAGTGCAAACACCTTGTTTTAGGGGCGTTGGCACCCTGACTCCAGCGCCGAGGTGTGGGTGCCTCGCAATTTTTTTTTATTGAAGCGCTGACGCTTCACTAAATTTTTTTTTAGCGAGGTGTCGGCACCTTGATATAGAGGGGCCAACGCCCCTGAAATGAGGCGTTGACGCCCCGTTTTTTTTTTTTTTAGCTAAGCGTCGAGATGCGGGCACCTCGATACAGAGGCGTCGGCACCCTGGCGTTGTCACCTCGGCGCCAGGGTGCCAACGTTTCGCTGTCGAAGTGTTAGCGCTTCGCTATCTGGCGCTCATATTTTTTGAGTAAAATATGTCTGAAAAAGTAAGTTTGACACTTAGAAAAAGAGAGGAGAGAAAAGAGACTTTTGAAAAAGTCAAGAATGACGGTTGAAAGGGAATATAACTTTTAAAATATTTTAAAAGTTTAACCCTAGTTAGTAAAGTGGGCCCCATACCACCCATCACTTCACAAAAAAGGGGCTACGTGTCGCGCCCATATAAATTGGCGTAGAGATATCTCTACGCCCAGGCGCATTTTCTCCTTTCCCATATATAAATATATGTGTGTGTGTGTGTGTGTGTGTGTGTGTGGGCGTGTGGGTGTGTAGATGTGTCTAGCATAAATAAACATACAAATTTGTTTAGTTATGACTGTAGATTTATTAACAATTTTGTATTCTCTGATCTTTTTTTTTTTCTAGATCTGTTTATAATTTTATATGGAAAGGGTACTGCTTTTCTTTCATTGCAATTCTGAAAGTAAATCCAAATAATTTTTTCATAAATTATTATAAAATGTGTCTATGTAAGCTTGTTAAAGATAATTGGATGGAGGAAGTCCGTACAAATAAGCTAATCTTCTTGTTTCATATTGGTGCCAGTACTGGTACGAACTTTCAAAAACAGCAGCGGATAATGAAGCTTGGGAGTATGCGAAGGAAAGTGGCTCGACCTTGTAACAGTTTGTCCTTTTATAGTTATTGGCCCGTTGTTGCAACCTGCCTTGAATGCAAGCAGCTTGTTTCTCATAAATATTTTGAAAGGTATCTATTCATATTACGCCTATATATCTTCTTGGGATTACAAACATAATCTTGAGTACAGTGACAAAATACAGGTATAGGTTTAATACGGTGAGCGCGAGAAAGTCGAAAAAATGGCAAAATACAGAAAAAATTGAAAGCTACAAGAACTGTAAAATACGAAAGACACGAAAAAAACGGAAAAGATCAAGAAAAAAAATGAGATATATTAAAAAAATTTAAAACAATTTTTGAAATATACGATAAAATACGGAAAAAACATTTAATACGCGAAAAATTCGTTTAATACCTGAAATATGTGTATTATACCAAAATGCTCGTTTTATTAAAAAATATGGGTATGATACAACTTCGGCCACCCCACTGCTGGATTCTTGGTCTCTTCTCTGACCCTCGTGATCTGGATTAAATCTTTTCGCGTTTTGTTGTTGAATGATTTTCTATGTTACCGATCAAAAATATATATATTCAAGGTAAACAAAAAGCATCATTTTTTTACTGATGAAAACTCTCCAAGGAGGTGAAGCTTGTTTCAAATCACATTAGGAGCCGTTCCATCCAAGTCTATTTTTAAAGGATTGGTTACTTGATTAGCATAATATACTGCTGTTGGTTAGCTGCCATTTCACGAGAATCAAGATGGAGATCTTAATTGAAGTTGATTTGACATAGTTACAAACAGGAGGAAATGAGACTACCCAAAACCGAGTTCGCGGTATCGTTGATGTCCGAGATGTAGCTGATGCACTACTTTTGACATTTGAGAAGCAGGAAGCAGCTGGAAGGTACATATGCGATTTGGTCGAAAAGCTTAGAAACATGTATCCCAGCGACGATTATCCGAAGTAAGTTTCTTTATGACATCCATTAAATATTTTATCATTTACGTTGTCCTAATCTATTTATATATTTGTCTGTTCTAAAATGGCAGTTATATTGAGGTAGATCAAGAATTGAAGCTGAGTTCAGAAAAACTGAAGAGGTTGGGATGGAATTATAGGCCATTGGAAGAGACCCTTGCTGATTCTGTTGAATGTTATAAAGAGGCTGGCATTTGGAATTTGAAGGATTGAGAAATCCGTGCCACATGCTGCGATCAAGAGGGCGACGGTGTCGCTAGACTTGTGGCCGCTTATCTCGGCTCGTCCGATCGGTCTAAGGCATATCCCATGTGTCCAAGCACACATTTCCTTTATGTCTAAGCATTGCTTATATAAGCTAGCAATGTAATCGATGGATTTCCCATAAAGAGGCCTCAAGTACTCTCTTAATTACAATATGAGTTACGATTCTCATTAATCAATATATTTAATCAATAATTATAACCGTTGGATGACATTCATAGTCATTTTCCAACAAAATTAGGATTATTAGTTTACTTTTCTTTTATCTTTCTTGCTTTTGTTTCTATTTTTATTCTTCTTTAGCATATATGTCAGAAAATTGTTTCATGATTATGTTTTGTGTACTGTGATAAATAAATTTATATATATTATAAGGGTAATGATCACTTTACTGGAGTCGCATGACTATGCGACTCGAGAAGGTGATCATTACCCATATTATAAATATATACATATAAAAATTCATACATAAAAGTTCATCCTACTCCAAACCAACCAGGTTCATTGGACAACGGTGAACCACGAACCGCGAACTCGATCTGAGCAAACCAACAAACTAGGTAACATTGGTACATATAAACTTTGGGGCACGGGTAATTGCAACTGCTTGTTTCTACTGTTAACACCAATTGACTGCTTTGAATCAGATGATGGCATTCGTTTTTCTTCTCAATGTATCCCACAATAGATCTTGAGTTCATGGCAAAACTACCAGACATGAAGGTGTTGATTCTACGAGGTACACATCGACGATTGCGCTCATTTTTCTTCCCAATCTTTCTCACAATAGTTCATGGCAAAACTATCAGTCAGGAAGATGTTGATTCTATGAGGTACACACCCCCAAAAGTGAACTTGATCATGGTATACTATGAGAAGGGTTCTCAGGTCACTTTTGTAGGATGTTTTCCATGTGGAATCAAGACCTCTATATAAAAGATTAGTACAAAAACCGATCTCCATTGTCTGATTCAAGGAAGTCAACATTGTTAACGGTTAAACCATCAATTGCAAAGACCAAATCTTCATTCGCAAATACTCTTACCCTAAAATGGAATCCAAAACTTCCAATGGTTCTAAAATCAGCATCAGTCTTGATTGGACCGCAGTCGAACCACTGGTCTCATCCGAGTTTTAAATCATCACTTGGGTGCATCCAATTGCAAAGACTGTTCGTGGGGCTAACATTACCACAATATCATTAAATCCAACAATGCTAGCCATCTGATCAATACGATATTGCATGTCAAATGTGAATTGTTGCCCATATTCAAATTCAGCCATATATTCTAAGCCTTGATTGTTTGATCGATTTAATCCACGTGGACAATCTGGATTAAGGTATAATTGTGACAGGTGTCAGTTATAAATGACCTGAGCGTAACCTAATCAGCCCGGTCATCGCTCCCGCCTCTCTACTACAACAGCCTCTCTACGACGGCCAACATTTTGGCTGCCCGATAGGTCAAGACTAGATGTCTGACCTATCGGATTTCCAAGTTGTCTCGGAAAGCCCAATATCGAGACGTCTCACATCTCAGCAATACGGCAAGAAGCGAAAATAACTTTTTAAATGATCATACACCATTGAAAAATACCTCATTGTTATATCAGGTGACAAATATTTGTGATCAAGCTAAACAGTCCAATTGATCACACTTATAAATCACTAATATACCTTCCGATCAGTAATCTTCAATAAGTAGGGTCTGACCGACCTTACTTGACCTAATGTATGTCTAACCTAACTATACCTGATCTAAAGGTAGGGTCAAATGCTCCATGTCTGACCCAACCCGGCATGTCAAATTTATGTGCGTCCTCGTAAGAAACTAATGTGGGATGGGTCCGATATCAGCCTGACCTGACCCGTTGAGAGCATTACTGTAAAGTTCCACATCGAGTAAATAGTTGTCCTGACCCTGAGACATAAGTAACGGCCCTCCTCTTACTTGCAAGACGCGTTTTGGGTGGGTGCGGCAGCTATTTATCCGGTCGACCAACCGAGAGCGTGCCAGCGCCATGTCCAATCCTGCTGGACCGGTTTTCAACTGCTATGGCAAAACCATCGCTAGAGCCGCTCCCCCAGCGCCCCACAGCTCCCCTCCCGACACCGTAACCAATCAGGCTTCAGGGGAGCCTTCCCAAACACACCCTATAAAGCTGACGTCTAATACTTCTACAAAAATCTGTTAGAAGCCAACTTCCAAAATCATCTAAGACTCAGTGAGTTAGATGGTCTCAACTGAGAATCCATCTTCCTACTAGAGTATCATCAGTGATTAAATGAAGGAGCTTGCAAAATCAGTGATTACATGAAGGATCTTGCAAAATCTCCCTAAACTATTTCCAAATATTTTGACATAAATGCCACAGAAACCAAAACTCGTCTCTCTCCTCGTGGTCGCACAAGATAAGAAATTTAAATTTGGGTTTTGGTCAGGTCCAACAATTGAACTCTTAATTTGGTTCACCAAATGCTAAATATCTCCCGTTAAGCACAAATGAAGATTGTTGATTCCTTTGAATCAAATGATGAGATCGCTTTCAGTCCAATCTTTCACAAAACTGATCTTGAGATCATACGCACATCATCAGACGATCAGTTTTTTATTCCACGTAACACACATCTAAAAAAATGACTCAAAGACAATGTGGCACACATAATGCTCATAAGTCACTTTTTGGGATTTGTATCATGTGAAATAAAAAATTGACCGTCTCATGATATTCCCATGATATGGAGATCAATTGTGCGGAAAATTGAAATAAAAAACGATCTTCATTGTCCAATTCAAAGCAGTCTTAATAGGGAATGTTTAGGCTTCGTTCGCTTCATAATATCATGAATGCGGCAAAATCATACTTTGCAGGTAAAATGGGATATACATATATAATGCAGTAATATTGAATTATGCCCTGTAAAATAATAATGTGTTCTCTTAATAGCATTTTTGCTTTATAAAAACTACTTTTTGACATAAAATTCAATATATTGTCAAGTGAACAATATTTGTAAAATGCCTGTAAAATTATTTTTGGGTGGTAACATCCTAGTCGTTCCTTTTGTAATTATCACATCCCCTATCGGGGAAACACCCGAATTTGATGAAAATTTCACACAACGTCATGTACGTTATTACGACAACCCTACCGATTCATATTTCGAGGATTGTAAGTTTTCGATCATTGATTACACATCGACTCTATGGATGAGTTGTTCTATATCTTATTATAAGCACATTTACCAAACTCTTTCTAAATAAACATATTTTTGAAGTCCAAATGTATAAAATGAACACAAAATAAACACACACCTTAGTACTAGGGTGTACCATCCGACAACCAATATTTGCGTTCATGTGGCACACATCTAAAAAGTGACCCTAAAATCATGCTTGAGTATGATGTGTCACATGATTTTAGGGTTACTTAGAGTCACCTTTTGGTATGCGTGCATGTGGAATAGAAGACTGACTGCTTGATGTAATGCCAATGATCTTTGTAGAAGATTGAGATGGAAAACAATCTTATTCAAAGGGGTCATGTCAGCTAGAGGGGGGGGTGAGATTAGAGTTCCACGATATGTAAATAATGGTACCCATAAAACAAAGATTGGTGTTACTACCACACCATTTTATGTTACAGCTAGCTCACTTGAACAAAGGAAAAAATTGTTAATTGTTTAAATGAGATGAGGGAGATCATTTTTCGTCCCAATCTTTCACATGATAGATCTTGAGCTCATAGGCCTACTATCAGACCACTAGATGTTGATTCCACCACAAATTTCATATAGTAAATGTGATTACTGTATCATCAAACATAATTCACTCTCACCTTTTGAGATTTGTGCCATTTGTAATCAACTTGATTATAGTCTCATGATCTGAAGATCAATTGTGTCAAATATTAGGACAAATTAATCTTTATCTTGTAATTTAAAGCAATAAATTTTTTTTCATTTGTTTAAATGGGGTGACTGTGACATAAAGTGGGGTTGTAGTAACATTAGCCCAAAAATATAAACGTGAAGCCAAAAAAACCAATAAGGGGTAAAATTTGGCTTGATTTGAAGGGTCAGTTTACCACAAAATAAAGTCATAACTGTCACATCATAAGTAAAATTCTCATTTTACGGTAAAATTGGCATTATGCCTTGAAGTGAACGTGCCCTTAGCAGCCCAGTGGTGATAGTAGCAGCCCAGTGGTGATATGCTTATTAAAGTGAACGTGCTGATTCTCTTGCATCCCATGGTTCTAAAATAAGTTGGATCTAGGGGCCTTAATGGCCTGGGCTTGAGCTCGGCCCGGTTTGCTATGAGTCGGATATGGGCTACACTTTTATGCCCATTTAATAAAAAGGTTATGACCCGAGTGTGGGTTGCACTTTTATGTTCATTTAATAAATGGGCTTGATCGAGCTAACCTGATTATATAAAAGGGGCAGCCCACCCTAGCCTGATTATATAAACAAGCTTGGATTGGGCATTTAGAGTCAAGCTTGTGGGCTCTATATACTATAGAGCTATTTTTGTCCGGCTTTAAAAAAAATAGGTATGTATATGTATTATGGGAGCCATTACTTGCACACGCTTTTCAAGTGATTGCACCAAATTTAAAAGAAAGACTTGTAAGTTTGACCACTTCTACTATGTGAAAGCACTATCTAAGCCGTTCGATTTGAAAACTGTGATTTAAAGATATCAATTGCAAAAGATTAGAAAAAAATATAATTTCCATCATTTAATTAAAGGGAGTCAAAGGCTATTATATAATTCAACAATTGACTACAATAGCTTATATGACAAGTATCATATTTTGCTCCAATTTTATTTACCAGAGATCTATTGGTCATGAACTTCAAATCAGTCGACCCATATTGCATTTTTACATATCACATGTCCCTAAAATACTAAGTCTTTTTTTTAATTTGGTGCAATTACTTGAAAAATGTGTGCAAGTAATGGCTCCATATATTATTCAAAATTATTGAACCTTTTATATTATCCTTGTTTTAATTTAGGGAGCCATTACTTGCACGCGCTTTTTACGTGATTGCACCGTGATTAAAAAAAGACTTTGTATTCTAGAGACATGTGAAAACACAATTTAAGCCGTCTGCTTTAAAGTTTATGATTTATAGATCCTCAGTGGATAAGATTAGAGAAAAATATGATATTTATCATATGATTTATTGTTATCAACCGTTGAATCAAATAATAGCCTTTGACTGTATTTAATTACATCATAAAGATTATATTTCACGCCAATCTTAACTACAAAGGATCTATAGATCATGAACTTTAAAGCAGACGACTCATATTACATTTCACATGTCAAATGTCATTAAAATACAATTTTTTTTTTAAACTTCAAAAAGCGAGTGCAACTAATGGCTCCCTTTAATTTACTAGTGTTTTAAAATAAGGGTATTGCTCGTTGCTAACGAATTCATTCGAAAATTTGAACGTCATTTATGATTATTTTTTTAGAGCAAGAGCATGTGTTTTAATTTCTCGGTATAATATAAAGAAATAATATAAATTATAAAAGCTATGAGAGAGAGCGAGACGGAGAGAGAGAGAGAATCTGAGAGAGAGTCAGAGGGAGAGAGACAGTGCGCGAGAAAGAGAGAGAGAGAGAGAGAGAGAGAGAGAGAGATGAGAGAGAAAGGAACGGTGTGTGTGACAGGTGCAGGTGGCTTCGTAGCCTCGTGGCTGGTGAAGCTTCTACTCTCTAATGGGTACAGGGTTCACGGCTCCGTCAGAGATCCTGGTAAATTTCTCCTTTTTTCTCTTCTTCAACTGCTACTTTTCTTTGTTTTTTAGCTGGGCATAGTATATAGTTTCTCAGATGGGTTAAGATGATGATGATGATGAATGGTATTGATTGAATCCATTTAATTTTGAACTACTGAAGTTTAACCAGACCTGGCCCTCCTTTCGAAACCAGAGAAATTTTCATCAAGGCAGCATAGGTTTGTTTTTGGAACATGATGCCTCATCAGTCAATTAGATTAAATCAGAAAGGATCTAGATTTCATTGTATATTTATTTATTTTCTGATCAAACCCCTCTTGTTGGCTAAAATTTGGTCGGCCATTACCTTCACAAAAGTCGGACAAAAGTTAAGGAGAATTTTCCAAGTAGTGTTGGAAAGTATGAATATTTCTGTCACGACCCAGAATCCTAGCCGTCCTCAAGGGCCTAGAATTCCGTGTTATGACACCGCACGCTAGTTAAAGTGATAAGCGGACATGCATATCTTATTAGATCTTGCATAAAATTGGGCTCTCCAAAAATCGTAAATCAAACTTTCTTCTCATATTAAAAATTCTCTTCAGTAAGCTTACATTGAATTTTGCGTCCAATTAACAAACTGACCAAAAATAGAGGTTCGGTCAACTACTGAAAGATTTTTCTAAACAATTAATATATACCTGACGTCGTATAGCTGATCATCCAAGTCGTCACCCTTATAATCCGTATCATCTTCCAATGCATCAAGTCTATCGGGCAATATAGTTCATATCTTCACCTGCAACTGTTAGTTTTTGGTGAGGTGAGTTTACTCAGTCACGTAAACTCAGTAGGTTGCACAATCGATCCACCACAATCTACCCAAGTGATCGTGGGTGCAACCTTGTGAGTGAAGGTGAATCTTTTAAAAATTCATATAAACAACATAATAAAAGTTCTCATAATCATTGTATAACTATAAAACTATAAAATTAAAGTAATATAACAGATTTCAGTACATATGATGCTTCTAATGCTTATACTTTTCTTACTTGTCTTGTCAACTTAACTTACGTGGCATATTGAAAGTCTTATTATTATTCCATACGCTTACACAACATATTTCGTATCATACTTATTTTGTTTAAACGATCAGTGTCAGGATCGCTACTCGAGCCTATAACGCGAGGTCCACGTGTAGATAATCACCTAACCTCCATATCATAACATAAACCACTATCCAGTCCGATGAGGTTGCGCGCATAAAAATCAGTGTCCCCTTAAGTCGAGACACTGTCGTATCATATTATCCTTAAGATCCGTCTTGGTTGCAGACGTTGAATCTTGCGGTGACACGCAAGACATGATACATATAAACTTAATTTCATATTCAGCTGACTTTCACAGTGTATCTTAACATATCATAATATTATTCGGTTATAGGCTTATGTCTCCGCTCCGATCTCATATTTGTGTGGGCTTAAGTCCTCACTTTCTTAGCATATCGTAACTTAACATATTCATATTCTATCATTTCTTAAACTTAATTAGAATGGATCACGGTGCGATAAGCTTCACAAAAATCACGCTTTTCAATGGATGAGTTCCGTAGTAACTTGGATGTACTTCGTATGGCTGCCCATACTCACATAGAGGTGTTGCATCCGTACATGGATGCCTACATTTCAAGTTCCACGTGACCGTGAAAGAAATCCCACCGTGACGAAAGCTTAAAAGTCGTGTGTCGTATCTTATTCTTTTTTTCTTAACATACATATGCCTTAACGTACTTCTAAGTGATGAATGTCACACAAAGCAAATGAAATATATAATAAGAAAACATATAACCATAATACTCGTAATTCGGATGCCTTACTCATCATTAAGAGAGAGAAGGCGACCTACAATGAAAGTACATGAGTATCAAAAAGTGTATCATAAGGTGATGTTAGACTAGTCTCATCAGATAGATCTTATCGATCTGATAAAAACGGACTGATCGTTTGTGAAATATGGCTAAGTATTGACTCCCTCATGGCTCAAATAAGTTTCGATCGTTGGATCCTTGTTGTATGATTTTTGGGGTACGTACACCTTCATAGCGTGGGTAGAAGATATACCTAAATAATTGTCTTAAGCTTAGAAGGTGAGTTGGGCCTATTCAAAAGGTTTGGGTCCGCGATTTTACAAAACGCTCGTTTGACTATATTGGGTATACGAGCCTATTAAGGGTTCATAGACTAGACGGG